>JAYMFT010052734.1:0-15187 GCA_038088735.1 Panulirus argus
GTGTGTGTGTGTGTGTGTGTGTATATATATATATATATATATATATATATATATATATATATATATATATATATTATTTACTTATTTATATATTTATCTATAACAACCCTGGGACCAATTTCTAAAAGAGTGTCTTTGTGTTACGTAGGACGTTTCTAAAGGTTCCTGCAGCCCAACGCTGCTCTGCTTCTTGTAGCAGGGAAATGTGCGCACCTTTGGAGTGAGTTCTTTCATGCTACTTTACTCCCATTGATTCAGCCACGCCAAAGGTGACTTTTCCCTGACGGTTTAACATCCTGTTATTTAATAGAAGTTTATGGTCTTAATTCGTAGGCAATATACGAGCCCTCCTGCTGTAGGTAATGTACGAGCCCTCCTGCTTGAGGTAGCGGACCTCGTTTAGCGCTGGTGGATTAGCCCCTTGAGCATGGCAGTACGACCCATCAGCATGACAGCACGACCTTCGAGTACGAAGGAGGGGCCACCTTAATCAAGGGTCGTACCGTCGTGCACAAAAGGGGTCCTCAACTGTTGCACACTTGCTCTGCCGTGTTTCCGACTCCGACATCTCCGTGGCAACTGACTTGTAACACGAGTTTATGAATCATTCATAGATTTCGGGAGACGTGGGTTGGTTGAATAAATCTCATTTCCTGGAGGATTTCTCCTGTGGCTGGGGTGAGGACAGCCCATCAGGGACGGCTCTACCCTCCCCGCCCCGACCCTAAGCCACTAGGGGAGGCGGGAGGGGTAGTACAGTACATTGCGGTCTCCCAGGGACACAACCCCGGACAGTATCCATTGCTTTCTGCATCGTTCTCATTCTTAAACCTTGTGGGGGTGTGTATCAGGCACCAAGACACTCCTTATGTAACGATCTGTGAAGTACCATGAGTCACACACTCCCGTAACACCCTACCTCTCTCCTAGCAATAAGCACTCACGGTATTTCGGTCTCAAACACAAGACCCGTTGTGCACCTCTAAGTGACGCAAAACTTACGTGTTTGCAACCCACGCCGTACGACATTGGAGCTCCCCTCCTTTTTACAGGGCGTCAGCGTTTCTGCTGCCTCTCCATCAGTGCCCTCACAACGGCGCCCACTCATAAAGTTAGCGTTGTTTTTGCCCGGTCATGTACTCATGGACCGGTCGGTGGTTCCTTTCAAACATCCTCATGTTTTTACGGGGATCCGATGTCTTTGCTCCAACGTTAATTGCCCAGGGGTGTGAGTAGTAGTACTACTACCGCTGCGGATGCTTCGGTATGTATTAATCCTGTTTCTCACACTTACATACGACTCCACTGCGAAGCTGTGTTGATATACACGTCGGGGGAATGTACGTAAGTTGTTGGAGTTAATGGCCTTCTACAGCTAAAGGCTATTAAGTCCAGCGTCAGAACCGTACGTAAAAACATACAAGAAAATATGATTGCTCTTTATGTCATGCTGAGTAGTTGAGGTGCTGGATAGTCAGCCCGGGGCCGGGGCCTGTAGCGCGAGGGGGAAGCCTTCAAGGTAATTTGCATACTATAACGAGGACTTAGAATGGTGTGTGGGGGATGGGGGAGGTGTTGGGGGGGGACGTGTTCGAGAGGGGAGGATGTAGGAGGAGGGGTGGAGGGAAAGGTGGACTACAGTGCTGCCACACCTAGTGTAGCGAAGGTGGAACACAGTGTTGCTTCCCCCAGTGTTGTTCGGATCGAACTCAGTTTTGCCACCACCTTTGAGATGGAAATAAACACGATGCGTATGACACTTATGGCATCTCTTGTCAAAGAGTACATCCTGTCCCTGGTAATGAGTGGAGCCCAGCCTTGGAGCTGCAGGAGCCACTGGAAGAGGGGATCATGAGGTCACCTTTCTGAAAGGGGTCCAGGAGTGACATCAGTGCAATCTATCCTCATCTCTTAAAGGTTTGCCATGACATCTTTAGGCTAGCAGCAACCTCTCTGCGGCGGCAGTCAAAGCATCACTTGGGTGTGATTTCTCTCCTCGAGGCTCAGACGTCAGCCGAGCCGAGGGAAGATCAGGAAAACCTCCAGAGGGAACTGATCTATCGAGTAAATGAGTCAGAAGTGAGGAACCATAGTACTTTGTCTTGGCCCTTGCAACTAGAGCAGAATGTGTCTGAGGGTCATCATAATACGGTGTCTTTTTGAGCTTCTTACGGCACCGTATTATTATTATGATTATTATTATTATTATGATTATTTTTATTATTATTATTATTATTATTAATATTATTATTATTATTATGTTATCGTCATTATCATTACTAATTCCCTCAAACCTGGAAGGTTTATGTGCATAATATTTGCTACATATGTCTGTGTTTTTGTAGGAGTAGTTGACCGCAGGAAATATTCTTATTATATATCCTCGATAACGGACGCCGATGCCTTTGCCATTAGAGGCAGTTCTCTGGAAGTTGTGAGGGGGTTGTGAGAATCTGGGTGTTTCCACCGACTCCCTCCTCCGATCCAAGATCAAAGGGTTGTTTCGAAATTTCATATCGACTCACAGCGTGAGTGAAGAAAGCGTCCGGATCACCGAACTCCACGGAAAAGTTGGCGTAAAATTCGGTCTTTCGCTTCTTTTGATCTGGTGTCAGTATTCTCTGGGGACTTTGGGTTCATGCCTAGCTCTTCGAGGAGAAGCCTTTCAGGAGATGAGATATGCCCTTGTGCCTTGGGTGACCGCGTAACGCTGACGTGAATGCCTCTCATGACTGTGACGAGCATGTCGTCTGGTGCGACTCTCTTGGGTCTTCCTGAGTTAGGTTCATCTTCAGCGGTCCTTCCCGACGCCTGACCGTAGCTGACCAATCGTGAACTGTGTGATGGGAACGAGCAGACTCTCCACCATATGGTTACGTTGATTTCCGTGTAATTAATAAATGAATGAGTGAACTTCACTTCGTTCCAATCCCAATAATCAGAGGAGTGTGTATGGCAACAGTCCGGAACAGAAATAAAAAGATTTTGAAAATCATGCTTTCACGAGCAAATCTTATTATAGAAAAAAAATCGAAACTCGAGCAGTTCTTTTATTGTTAACTTGAAGAGTTGTAACAGACCCTTCGTCTCTAGAGGAAAGCCCAAGCCTTGTGTAGTCTTGACAATCCAATCCAATACCTTATCGGGGACCCAGCCTTCGTTTCCAGCCGCCCTCTTCTGTTCAGTCCCTGCCGTTCAGGATCTTCTCAATCCTTTTATGCGACTGGTGGTGCTCTGTAAAAGTTCGGCTAAGGATTTCATTCGATTCGCACCACCATTGTCCCAACCACGAAATAAGGAAGAAAATTTGTAAAATTGTGACGAAGAATATGGGGAAAAAATGACTGAGTAAATAGGACTAATTGGAGGAGGATTAAGACATACAAAAACCAGAAATCTGATTTAAAAGAAACGAGAAATTATGCTTGCACCAAATATTGGATTAGTGAAAACGCATAGATTGTAATGAATAGGGGAAATCCACCAGAAATTCAAACAAGGGAAAGATTCATACATACCTTGAAATCGGCAGGTATTTGTGTGTATTAGTTGGAAGAGGGTGGGTGAAGGTGTAATATATGAACACTAACGATACGTGTTGTAGCACATGGAGTGAGGGTGACTGCATCCCGTAAAAAAAGAGAGAGAGAGAGAGAGAGAGAGAGAGAGAGAAGCAAGAGGGAGAGAGAGGATGTGTGGATACGAGCAGTGCAGTGAAGGAGGGGAGGAAGAGGGGCAGCAGGACTGCCAGTGCCACTGGGGAGGCCCCCGGGGGTCGGGTGCCGGGCAGGTCTCTGGTGGATAACGAGTCTATTCACTGTCGATGGGTCGTGAAATGTGACGCCCCGCGCCCACCTCCTGGGGTTACAACTTGGGCCCTGCCTTCTAACATGACGATCCAGCTCCTCTCCCTCCTCCTCCTCCTGTCAGTCTTCCTGCTGGAGTTTCTCCTCTTCCTCTCGCTGCTACTCCTTTACCCGGTGGAGTAGCTTCTCCTCCTGCTGGAGTTCATCCTCCTGTCGTTCCCACTTGAAAGGTCCCTCTATATTTATGTTCCTTATTCCCGATACTCCTCCATCCTGTCGCTTCGACTGACGCCCTTCTCGGTCTGTTTGTCTATTGGATTACGGAAGGACGGAGGAAGAGAGGAGGGGGAAGTCTTGTGAGGCTCCCCCGCAAGAAAAAGAATTGACCTGATGATCATTATGTCAGTTGGTCACTCCAGTCTCCTATATTATATTCCTTCCTCATCTGTATTGGCATCGTCACCACCGCCGACGGGCACACCGGGAGGTTGACTTTTGCCGCGGGGGTGGCAAGGTTACTGTCTACTCCTACCCCTTGCCTGTAGACGGTGGCTTAAAAGAAGATACACGGCGCACAAAAGGCCCAGAGATTGGGGTGGAGCCGTATGGGCGAAGAGAACCAGTCTTTTGCTTGACTGTAGCAGAGATGTGTCGTTTTGGCGAGACGGAGCCTCACAGTGTGGTCCTTAGGTGCTGGGAGTTACGTATTTGTTTCTGTCGCGTTTGCGATGGAGTTCAAAACCGGGGAATTTTACAAGGTGAAAATGGATCACTGTAGCGTCATCTGTAGACAACAGCTGCTCTATTTCGTATCGGTTTTATTTCGTGATATACAATGGTAATGCTTACCGCAGATACTGTTGGTTTATCTTGGTTTATGGGAGCAGAGTAGAGCATTCATACATACTAGGTGGAGAGAGAGAGAGAGAGAGAGAGAGAGAGAGAGAGAGAGCTGTTTCTCCTGTCTCCTGCCCCTCGTCAGTCTTGCCTTGAAGTGATCGCCTTAATGAACGCTCACTTTTAATTTAGTAATTAGAATTAATTGCCTTTGATCTCCCCCCCAACCCCCCAAATTCGAATGAGAGTTAATGAAAAACAGTGTTTAGGCCTGTGAGATGGAATTGGAAAATACGTTATGAAGTTTTAGATTGATTGGATGGACAGAAAAATGAATGGCGTGTAGTTGTATTCATGAGGGAGGGAGGGAGGGAGAGAGAGAGAGAGAGAGAGAGAGAGAGAGAGAGAGAGAGAGAGAGAGAGGAGCACATTGGAAGAAATCTTTCTTCCTTAGGCGGGAGACGGTGCTGATTGTTGTTATTGGGTGTAATTCCTTTGGTTGGTTTAGTTTCGCATTTTCCTTACTCTTATTGTCTACATTTCTTGCTTTTGCAGGACGTAGAAAGATTCTGAGGGCATCCACGTTTGGGGTCATGATTGATAGCTCTGCTCGCATTGCCATTTAGCTTCTCAGAATGGAGTAGAGTCGAGTACGTTCGGCTTCGCGTGTGCCAGTAAACTTAGTCTGGTGTCCCTCCTAAGAGTGTGTTGGTCCTTGAGCAAGTGAGGTGGTCTTCTCAGTGTGTGGTAATACTCAAGGCAATGAGGTAGTTCTCCTTGAGACTTTGAGGTTATTTTTGAGGCACTGAGGTTGCCTTCGAGCCAATGACAAGGCAGTGAGGTAGTCCTTGAAGCAGTTTGGTGGTCCTTGAGTCCGTGTACCTCTCCTCTAGGGATCATAGTCTTGTTCTTGGAAATATTTGGGTTTCAGGTAGTTTCTTGGATGCTCTGGCAGTGGCGGGTCTGTGGTGGCGGTCTTTATGGCAACAGAAGGTAACATAATTAAGTCATAAATAAATACGCCACCTTCATGTGTGGCGGCAGCTTTTGACTTGCTAAGCCAATCCTTCGGCCTGAGGGAAGGGAGTGATAGGAAAAGGGACAGGGAGGAAGGTGGAGTAAAGGGAGAGAGGGAGTAGAAGCGGCTCTCAGAACCCGAGATATTATATTTTTTTTCTTTGGTTATTGATAGGCCTGAGCAAGAGTGATTATGGCGGATGAGGGAGCCATCAGGAGTATTAGGTAGCGTGGCCATGGGGTCAGGTGTTGGGTCGCAGTGTCGTGCGGTGGGGTCATGAGACACGCCAGCCCTCCGCACCGCCATCATCACCGTCGCCAAGCGCACCGTCAGTCACCACGGTCTTCATCAGTCACTGAAACGGAGGTTAATGCCTCTACCTTGTGTGGCGCGTCTTGTGTAGGTGTCACTGTCATGGCGCACGATGGATTCACCACAGTCAGGCAGGTCACGGGTGTGTGTGTGTGTGTATGTGGTGTATTTTATGTGCACTCTGTTTTCCTGTTGTTAATTAAGTCGTAATTCTTGGATACCCGCTTGTATATTAGGTGTTATACCGTCAGCTATCTTGCTTTTATTTTGAGTTATTCTTTGAAATCCATAATCGTTTCTCTGATACGAAGGATGAATTTCTGTGTGAGAGTCATTGCCTATCGAGCAGACTTATTCTTAATGATTCAGGGTGAAAATTGGTTTGGGTCATGATGATGTGGGCGCTTGTTCGCTTGTCTTCTGGATAGGGGCTTCTAGTAGTCTTATTCTCTGTTATCCGAAGCCCTTTTAGCTTAACTTTAGCATCGAAGCTGAAAGGAGGAAGGCAAAAGACTGTCAAAGTAATCTTGCCGCAGATGTCAGTGTGATGACAGCCTCTTGAGCAAGGGATCGTACCGTCGTGCTTAAGGGGTTACAGAGAAAGTCATCGGGAGTCAGCGGTGTACGGAATGATTCCTCTGGAGCCAGCGGACCAAACTGACCGCTACTCTCAGGAGGAATAAGGCCCATTTACATTACTGTGGCCAGATCAGTTTGGACACACGAATCCCGGATTTAGTTCCTATATGATTCGGCCATAGCTTGATGAATGTCTTGTGGTATTTTTGGTCTGATCCTAGATGGGCGTATTGGCAGTGGATGGGTGTACCTCACCCTTCAGTGGTGCCTTGTGTCCATAACGGAGTGATAAACGGAGTTGGATAAAGCGGAGTGGGAGTGGCGGGTCTGGAGCAACCTCAGGCTGGTCTCTAGTGGAACTGATGGAATGTGACTCAATGTTCCGGCCGTGGAGAGGACGGGCTAGGTGCTGGGACGAAGCTGGAGGCTGGCGCGGCTGTTGGCTAGGACGGCTGGGTGCTGGGGCGAAGCTGGTGGTTAGGGACGGGCTGGATGCCTGGTGAGGCCTCGGGGGTCGAGGGTTTGCGGGGAGACTTGCTCAGTCAAAGTGAAGATGAGTTTTGTCATGACGCTGCCGTCCTGCTGTTGTGAAGCCTTTGGTTGTACGCCGTTTTGGTGAAGCTGTGGATTGGTGCTGGTGACCCTCTGAAACGAAGGTGATCTTGGTGAAGCTCCGTTAATGGAGCTTCTATATGCATATACCAGTCTTGATGAAGATATCTTTTATAAAGACGAGCAAAACTCCTTTAACAAGGGCGTTAAAGCGTCCTCTGGACAGAATTTGTGGGCCTTGGTTCCAAACCAGTATATTTAAAGCTAGCCCACATACGACTTTCTCGATAAAGCTAGCTCACATATAACCCACTGCAGAGAGTTAGTTCATATTGTCAATCCGTGAAAATAGTTCGCAGTCACTCTTTAAAACTAGCTCACATCCCCACTCAATAAAAGTAGCTAACACTGTCACTCCATAAAGCTATGTAACATTACCTCTCCATAAAGCTAACTCCCATAAACCCGCTACACGAGGAAGAAGCAAGGCATTAATTGAACGCTCAGCAGATTCTTCACTTCAAACGCCATAGTAAGATTTCTAAACTTGGTTACGATTCAGAATATTAAAGACCGGTAATAATTAATGGTCCTGCCGTAGAGAATGTAAAACGAGATAATGACCAATTACACTTGTCCTCCATAAAGCGCGAAGTGTAAAACAAGAGAAAATGGCCATTTACACTGTTGCTCGTGTGGATCAGAACGCAAAAAGCCTAACAAGAGATAATGGCCATTTACGCTGGCCCTCCATATAAATTTTAATTAATTCATTCATTAATATCCTGATGAGGACGTAGTGCTGTGTTGGGTAGGCTGTGGTGCGGTGCTTGTGAAGCTAAAGTGGAGGTCTGCTGTGTTGGTGAAGCTGTGGTATATCGCTGCTGTGTTAGTTAAAATCTAGGGTGTTGACACTGTGTTGATGATCCCGTGGTGTGCTGCAGCTGTGTAGGTGAAGCCGTGTTGTGTGGTGCTTCTCTGTTGGTGAAGCCATGGTGTGTTGCAGTTGTGTTGATGAAGGTATTGTGTGGTTCTGTTGTGCTGACGGAAATGCGGTTGAGAGTGGCAGTTGTCCTGGTGAAGCTAAGTTCCTGGGGGTAGGAGGCAGGTAACTGTAAGCGTAAATAAGATGATAAATTCTGTATCTCGTTCGTGTACAGTGGGTTAGCTGGTGTCTTAAAGCTGTCAGAATTCCACCAGACTAGCCCAGTTTCCTGAGGAAAATTAGTCCAGAACGCCTCTAAAGCCACTATGTTTGTTGTCTCCCATATCAAAACTCCTTTTCCCTTCCATAGTACATCCTTCAGTCCCTCTCCTCGTGGGTATTGTTTCGTAACAACAGAGCCACGTTTCCAGTCTCAGGTATTGCGTCAGGTGCATCCAGGGACGCTGAAGAGGTCGTGGAGTTGATTTTTATCCACCTGCACCAGGGAAGGGACACTGCACGCTCTGCTATCACCTGACTTCCTTTTTCCGTTGCCGAACCGCCAGGCATATCTAACTCAGTTAAATCGTTTTAGTTTTAGATCTCTCTCCGCCGTCTAACACTTGTGGATAAACTGTGCATAGATGAAGAATTTTAATTAAATAGAGTACACGTAAGTGTTCTTACCCTGGCCTTGGAAAACTTGGAAGGATTCCGGATTTGTTTACATGTTTACTGCACGTGCGAAGATGGCAAAAGGAAGCGAGTTGTGACGCTGAGTTCTTCCAGAACCTAACTCTGTGCATCCAGATATAGTCTTTTAGAACAATGAGCATTTGAGAGTGAAAGCTCACGAATCACCAGGATATAAAGTGAATCTTTAAGAAGAAATAAAAGGTGTTTGGAAATGGCGTCCTCTGGAACGAATCAGGTCAAAAATGAAGCTTTTACTGAACACATCGTCTCTAGTGTTTCTTACCCTTATCTTTCTGCCTAGATTGCTATGGGTTACTTGCCGATTGGAAATTCTACTTTCTTTAATCAGAGTTGAAGGACTGGACTGCTAGTGACGCATGGACTTCCAGCATTACTTCAAGGAATATCTTATGGGTTAGAACAGTTACGTCCTCATGTCGAGAAATTTACGAGGTCTGGGACGATGTTGCGTGTGCTGATGTATGGCAACTTTGCAATCGCCTTTCACTCAGAAATATTAGGAAATCAGAATGTGGGGAGTGAAGGGGAGTTCGTGGGGAGTGGAGGGAGGCACCTCGGCGTACAGCTACAAATAATCCCCGAACGGGGCTGCCTGGATTCACTCAGTAATTGGTGTGGGAGCCAGCACGGGCTAATGTGCCCGGAGAACAAAAATAAATAAGGGAGTAATGCGACTGATTGAACGTTGGGGTTGCTCGTTACGCCCCTAGCTCGACCTCCCTCCCCCATCTCCCCCCTAATATTCGGCGGGTCGGAGGCGCGGTACCTGGGTGAGAGTGGGGTGAAACAGTATAGGGGTTTGTTTGCTTCCGGTGCCCGCGCCTCTCCCGGAGGCCGAACGGAGGCAAGTAGATGAGAAATAAATCCATGGTGTAATATTTCTCTGTAAGTGTTTATAAGTTTTGTTCGTTTACTTTGAGTTGGTGTTTGCGTAGGTTGTGAGTGTAGGGGAAAGGTGCGAGAACTGTGATTGTGGTGTGCGGAGGAAGCGTTGGGGAAGGGGTCATGGACATTGTTGGTGATGTTAGGAGGTCGTGTTGCAGAGGAAGGGCATCGGCTGTGTTAGGATGTGTCAAGGGAGTCTGTGGAAAGAACCACGTGAAAAAAGTGGGGGAGGGGGGCCTTAAAGTGCGTTGATGGTGTATTGGTGTTGGTGGAGTGCTTGCGTTCGTTCGTTCGTATGTGCCAAGGTACAACTGCCCATCACTGATCAATATACAGAGAAAAATGATCCAGAACACCTTTGATTGATTGGACATATGTTTTTGGGTACCCAGCACACTGGGATATGGCATGGGCGTTGACTGGGACTTTTTGGGTGAGTGTTGACTGGTCACCAGGTGTGTATGGTCAGCGCTGACCGAGACGTGTGGTATGAGCGTTGACTGGAAAAAGCTTCCCCGTGTGCCAGATGCTCCGGCGGGGAGCTTGGTGCCGATCGCGCCGTCATCAGGGTAATGCAATTTATTTCACAATTATCGAATATCGGCACGCCAGGTGGGTCTCTCTCTCCCTCCCTCCCTCCCTCCCTCTCTCTCTCTCTCTCTCTCTCTCTCTCTCTCTCTCTCTATGAAATTGTCGTGGGTCGGGCCATTGCATTGTGCGTGGCGCCACAGTAAAGTTTTGCTTTTTTTCATTCACTTTTTTTTTTCCTATTTCAGTAAATGAAGAACTGCAGATTGCACGGCTCTTTCTCTTCGTGTTGTCGATGCTTTTGTTGACCATCCACGTTCAGACAAGTATCTTTACTACAAGCGTTTCTTTTGGTCTTTGTTACACAATAAAACAATTCGTTTTGGAAATCGTATACCTTGATGATAACGCTAAGAATAATCAAATACATGTGTTATTTAGATATTGAAATAATTAAATGATTTCGGATAATATTTCCCCCCTCTTCTCTCCATCGTTAATTAGTCCTGGTGTTCCCGTTATGTTTAATAATACTTAAAGACTTATTGAAAATAGAGTCCTTAATGATTGAGTAATTAGGCTGATGATAAAAAAAGAGGGATAGAGTGAAGTGGTTAGTGGAGAGAGGGTGAGAGTTAGGGAGAGTAAGAGAGAGCTGGGAGGGGAGATGGAGAGAGAGAGGGAGAGATGGAGAGGAAGATAAGAATAGTAGGAGAGCGTTTGGGAGAGTGTAATGGAGGGAGGGAGTTAGGGAGAGAGGAAGAGTAAGAGGGAGATGGGGAGAGTGGGACTTCCGAGCCGACAGTATACCACCCTGTTGCCAGGGCTACATCTCGGGAGAATTGTAAGAGATGAACTGTCTCTTGGCAGTCGTCAGACTCCCGTTCATGTACACAGATGAAGAGATATTTGTCAGAGTGTTCACATCCTACATCAGGGCAAAACTAGAATGTACTGCTTAGATTTGCTTGTCTCACTTAAACACACAGGGAATTAATGGAGGAAGTCCAGAGAAGGCAGCAAGATTGGTGCCATGATTAAAGAAAACATAGTTACTGAATGGTTACAGGCCATGAATTTACCCATTATCGAAGAGAGTAGAGTAAGGATGACTTGATCACATCATTCAGTTGCAATACCAGTTTAATGAAAGTCTTCAGGGAACAGGCTTTGAAAGATGGAAATATAGCAACCAGAGGCCAGGAATTTGTTGGAAAAAGATATTTTACAGTATCAGAGTAACACTGAATAGAATAAAGGAAGTGATGAAACTGTTGATGCTGACAGCATAGTAAAGTTTTAAAACTTGCATGATAGTAGGGAGCGTTCATGAGATGGGAATCCACAAGTGCAGAACTCCCTCCCAGTGCCATGCAAATGGGTAAGTCCAAATAAGTGATTACAATGACGGGAGAAAGGACAGACACAGATAAACGAACATACATATCTGCGTACATACGTCTGTGTGTGTATGTATATATATGTATGCATGTGTGTTAGTCCCTCCGATATGGACAGGAAACATCACTGATTAAATCCTAACGGGAAGTGTAGCCTTGTGTTGGAGGCAGTATATACAGACAGCGTCATGAATATAATGTGTTGCAACAGCCCGGCCGTCAGCCGGGAGCCTTGTTTATCGCTACTTTTATGGCCACGAAATTGAAACAGAAAGGTGGTTAGTGTAAGTGGAGGGAGGGGAGGGGAACGGGGGAAGTAAGGGGTGCAGTGGTAGGGGTTATGGAGGGGAGGGGGCAAGTTGTGTGTGGTTTACATTGGCTTTCGTGGGGACGGGGGTGGAGCTGGCGATTTATCCGGAATCATTGACGGAGGGGAGAGAGATACTCGGGGTTTTAACTTGGTTTATGCAATTTGAGGAAGCAGTGTGTTGGGATGTTTTGCTCTTGGTTTGTTGGTAGAAGGGAAGATTTTTTTTGTGGTTTAACAGTGCAGAGGAGCAGTGCGTGGTTTACCCTGGTTAATGATGAAGGGTTTACCTGTCAGTAGTGCTGGGGGAAAGTAGGTCTTAAGCCTTGCAGGTTGACTTCATTGATTGGAGATCTTCGTTGAGGGATTGTGTGGAATGTCGATTATCTTACCCCAAACTTTTTATTTATATTGATTATTAATTATTTTCTGTCTACAGGTAAGTCCTGGTGATGTGTGGGACCGGAGAAGCGAGTTATGTTATTGATAGGAAGTGACGCCGTAAGTAGAACAACTCACTGCTTTCATGCTGGTAAGACTGCTTCTGTTTGGCTGTGAGTACTTCGGTGACGAGAGTGACGGTGTCGTAATTAGAGAATACCATCGCTTCATTTGTGGCAGTACTACATCCTCTGATTGTAAAGGTGAATGGAAGTTGATTGCATTGTTTCAGGCACAGTTCTTATCATGCCAGATGTCTTGGTGTTGCTAAGACATTACAGACACTGGTTCTTGAGTGTATAAAGCTATACAAGTATGTGTGAGTGGATCAGAAAAGAAAACACTTGTGCAGGTGAAATGGTGCTGAAATCTGGTTTACACACGGCTCTTTATTTAAAGTGTGTCAGCCAGTCGGTGCTTGAACCTCATCAGCTACCGCTTGAAACTTGATGGATGGACTGCACACAAATCTTCCAGTCATGGTGTGTGATCTAGAGGGTGTATGAATGACTCATACATAGTGTGTGAATGGCTCGCCACACCTCCGTGTTTCCCCAACGACACCCTACGATCCAAGAGGTGTATGAACCTCGTCACCTTGGGATGTGGGAGCCAGGGATTGCATGAACGGTTTTTACCAGAGAGTGAGGCGAGGCGGTTGTTGTGTACGGTTGAACAGTGGTGGGACGGAACAGAAGCTGCCGCAGTTATTGTATGCAGATGATTCTGTTCTGTTGGCTGAATCGTGCTGGGCGTTGGATGATGATGTTTGTTGGAGGAGGTTGGTGGAAGGAACAGGAACAAGAGCAAAGAACCAGCCTACTTTCTCCTTGTCAGTACGTTTTAGACAGCAGCCGCCCAGGCGAGAACTACCCTCGTGACTCAGGAGTGTTGAACTGATGCCCGGAACCATCTTACACCCTTCATGTCAGGATTGCTGGTTTTACTCTCTCATTAGAACTAAATCACCAGTTTGGTCATGATTTATATTGTGCATATACTCCCATTCTCCTTGTATTTTCTTCCTTTCGTCTTCATGCCTTTTCTCAGCTTTTTTTCATTTTCTAGGAATTTAATGAAAATATTTCCACTATCTTACCCATTATGGGCTACACACGAATGTAGGAAAAAATGCACTCGAACATAAGGAACATATCCCAGTAATGTGTATGATTTGTCGGACGAGTGGAATGAACCAGGTTATGTGAAACCCTGATCATCATCTCTGAACATTTCACAGGATGAGCTATGTGGAAGAAAAGCCCCTAAGAGCCTGAGAGGATGAGCAGGGGTATGTTAAACCCCCCCAAGTTGCAAGCGAGGTATTGGCGCGGAGCACCGCTGTCCACGAACTCATCTCCGCTTAAGTTTCCGCCCTCACTCACCCGCTGTACTCAAGTCCCAATTATAATTAATGATCATTAGCCTTTATGGCCGTAGATTAACGTCCGAGGGTAAGCCTGGTCCGGGTTATTACCGAAGAATCCCCTGTAATTGGCTGATGAACCGTCATTTCCTTGTGCAGGTGCGGCATCTTGCTGTGGTTGTGGTTGGTAAATTGTGATTTCGTGCTTTGGTGCGTGCCTTCACCTAAGAACACGGAGAATAGTGTCAAGACTCATACCAAAGAGCACATGAAACAAGTATCTGAAACCCGTACCCAATAACATGGGAAACTGGTATAAAAAATCTGTACCCGAGAACACAAATGACTCATTTTCGACACCCGTACCTAAGTTAATTCTCTGTGACGCTATATACGTGACAGATACAGCTTGATCAGTACGCGAGACCCGAACATTGAAACAGGAAGGGAAATCTGTCGAAGTGCTTTCCCCAGAGAGTTACCGAATGAGTTCCTGTAGTAGAGGAAAGTTTGGCCTGCAGGAGGAAGCGCTTCCACAACCTGTATTACTGAAAACGTGCGCCATGCCGTGTTATTCCAGTTTATATGCCGTGTTTACGGGGCCGTAAAGGGACTGTTAAATGGTTTTACAGTCATTGGCCCCTGCTGCCAAATACTCCTGGTTACGGTGTGAGTATATGTAAAGTTGGAACTGAGTGTTATGGGAGCGATGCGAGAATTTTGACCCTTGTACATAATAAGCAGACCTCTGAACTGACCCTTAAAGGTCAGGTCAGCGGACACGCCAGCACACCAGATGATCCTACAGTTTCGCTCAAGACGTTCGGGTAAACAGTGAAAGAATTTAAGACAGCAGGGTATAAGCAGCAGTTTGAATTCCGTAGCCGAGGAGCAGTAGTGAGTGCCCGGCGGTGCTGGCAGGCAGTTTATACGTCATGATCGCCGGCTATTTAGAGCCACAAACTGCTTGCAGCTGCTGCCGCTACACTGCTCAGCGCCCATTATCCAACACCCAGTTTTCCTGTCACGGTCCTCCTCATCGTCCGATTCCAGCACCTCACTTTTACCATTCCCTGTCCTGCCTCCCAACACTTATCCCAGGTACCATTCCCTTCAGCACCCATCATGGAAACCATCACACCATTCCCCCATCATGACACACCACACGCCATTATGATCCCCACATACCCATATCATTAACACACCACACGGGACCACCAGTGCCATACAATTTTACATCACAGCGTACCACAAAGTGCGCCATCATCCCAACAGGAGGAGAGGAGAGGTCTATGCAGGCTCAAATTACCTGCGGGCCTTAGGGAGAGCGATGTGTGTTGGCAATTCCATCAATGTGGCCGCCGGGAACAGTTTTTCAGATTCCGGTGGAAACTCTTGATTGTTTGAAATGAGATGAAGTTAGAGTGTTAATGATCCCCGCAGCCCCTCCGTCTGACCAGTTGTTGCTCTCTCTCTCTCTCTCTCTCTCTCTCTCTCTCTCTCTCTCTCTCTCT
>JAYMFT010052745.1:2500-15187 GCA_038088735.1 Panulirus argus
TTTACCACCACCTCTGTCACCTTCTGCCACCACTTTTGCCATCTCTTCTGCCACCACCATTACCAACTACTTCCTCTGCCACCCACTTTATCTGTCACCACTACTACCTTGCCCTTCCCTGTTGCAAATACCTCTTCCATCTCTTCCAACCCCTTTGCCACCACCACTACAATTACCTCTTATATCACCTGTGCCATCATCTCTGTCACCCCTTTACAACCACCTCAGCCATCCCCAATGCCCACCATTTACATTGCCATCATTATTACCACCACTCTTGCCACCACCTCATTCACCATCCCTGCCATCTCCTCTGCCTTCACACCTGCAAATGTGTCTGCCTTCAAAAGGTTTCATCTGTACAACAGTGTTTGCAACCATCTGTACCATTCCCTCTTCCATTTTCTATTCCACCATCACCACCACCACCCCTACAGTGTCCTCTGCTATGACCCTTGCCACCATTTCTTCCACCATCTCAGTGAACCCTTTGCAGCCATAACTACTACTGCCTCAACAATCATCTGTGCCACCACCCCTGCCATCCCCTATGCTGTAACCTCATCTACCACTCCTACCACATTTTTATTGAAAACATTCTAGTGTCCAACATTTCCAGTGATCCTTCTTGCTGCAAGTCCCAACTTGGTTGGATAATCAGATTTTCATCGTACATGAAACAAAGTAGTAAAGGTCATCCATGTGATATGATGTCAAATCACAGTGAATTTATGATTTCTAAGAGTTCTTGGGTACCTGTATTTGTGTGTGTTTTAGAAATGGTTTTAGGTAAGATATTTAGCTATGATGAATGCTGTGATTGGTATTTTACTTTTGGCAACTCGAGTGACTTGCATTATAGTATATACATGTCAATGTGTGCATTTGTATTTTGTTGGTGATCTCTGCATATGTCTTTTATTTACTGTCTTTGACGAGACCTTTGAAGGCAGTCTTAAATAACTCACGCTAACAAACCAGAGTAGATAACTTTGTTTGAAAATATATGTTTGAAAATGATACATTTGCAAACTACTTTCATAATTTTGTAGAATTACAGACAGTGAAGATATTTTTATTAGTCATGGCTGAAATTACAGTCAGTAATGATATTGGTCATGTTTTGTTATTGGTTATGACCTAGTATTAAGAATTTTGGTTTGAAAATGTGTAGCTTTTAACAGTTTACATTTCAAACTTTATAACATTGTTCTTTTAAATTTGATAACATTACTGAAATATTTTCTTGTACCAGTTGCATGATATGAGTAGGATTTGGTGAATAGATGCAATTTTTTCTCCTCTGGACAGATTTATTAGATCATTAAAAGAGAAACTTGCCCAGAAAGAGGTTAAAACACCATTTTATTCCAAAAACAGGTGTCACCTGAGGGACTCCAGCCATTAAACACCAGAGTATTATGAAACTGGCTAATGTTCTTCTTAAAGATTCAGCAACATGACAGCAACCATCCTAGGCCTCTAGTGTCATCATTGGCAGTGTGTTGCAGGTGACATCTGTCCCCCATCCTACATCACTCACTTGTTCACTATATTCCTGATGCTTGTTCCAATTGGAACTCCCTCAAAGGGGTGACCACGGCAACAGAATCTCCATAACTGAAGAACTCCAGTGCCATTTCATAGTCTTTAGTGCCTCATCCATAACAGGCCAGTGGCAGAGGGCAACTTTAGCGCAGTGTTTGTAGAGGCTCCTATCTAATGTTCCTAATGACTACTTATATCTAATGCCCCTACCAACTGCTTGTACCTAATAATCCTCCCTAAATGTCCCAACCTACCTTTATCTACTGCTCCTACCATGTTGCCAAAAGGCAGGACTAGCGTATAGTGCTCACTGCAGGAAAATCTAGAGTTATGAAAAATGAGCTGCATGAGTTAAGTGTTGTCAATGGTTACATATGACAAGGAGAGATTGTATGTTTGTGAAAAGAATACCTGTAGTCCACATGTTAGTGAGGCAGAAAGAAAAGACAGTTACCTGGGTCATAGGAGTGCAATTTGACAATCACTAAAGTGCTGGCTCACTAAGCATATGTCACTAACCCTCCTGAAACCCAGAGGGGTAGTACTGGTAATATACCTCCCTGGTCGTTGGCTGCCAACCAACAACTGCCTACCCTCTGCAATACACACCTAGTGACCATTGCTCCTGCTTTCATTAGTCTGAGGTGTTTTCACCTTATGATGACTTTTGACCTTCTGAGGTATTAGTTCTCTATCCTTTTCTTTTGTTTGCATTAGACCATATGAACTGTAAAACTTTTTCCTTTCAGACATCTATAGGGCAATTCATACTAGCGCAGCACTTTATATTACTTTGATTAATTGTGCTGTATGCAAATCTTAGCTCATACTGTTGACCAGGTTTGATAGATTTTTGGATAAGTTGGCCATGCATTTTTGGATAAGATGATCAAGCATAAGATTTCAGCAAAACTTTGGCTTCAAATAATACATAGTACTTCAGCTGTCATTGTTTACCATATCCAACAGATCCTTGGATAAGGTGTTATAGAATATTAGTTTATTTTCTAAACTCAACAGTAGATTGGCTTAACTTTGTAATTTTGCATAAATGAAGCGTTAGGTTCTCTCTTCTAGGCTACAACACAATCTTGGTTTAAAAGTTGTGGATCCTTCTTTTCTAATCTTGTTTTGTTGAAGGTTCTTAGGCTTCACAGTCCTGTTGGGAATCGAACAGAACTTGAGTTTACATTGTTGGTTTTAGGTTTGAGGGAATTTGTACATGAGTTCCTCTGACCCTAGTGTGTTTGTTCGCCTGCTGGTATATGAAATTTTTCTGTACACACTTTAAGAATTTGTGTCCCTTTGATTCCCTGTCACCATGAAAATCTAAATTCCTCCAGTATATCTCTCCGTAATTGAAATCCCTCATTAGTAGTACTTTACCTATTATAAATAGCTTAACAGAAGGAATGGAATTCTACCTGAATATGTTTGAAGAAGATGCTAAGGTTGTCAGGAAGTGAAAATCTTTGAAGATTGCATCAGGTTATATGGAGACCTTGACAAACTCCGAAGTTGGTCTGATACATAGTTGATGAAGTTTAACCTGGCCAAAATTAAAGTAAGGATAGATCACAGTGAAAGAAGGCCTCAATATGAGTGTCAACCAGCAGGAAGAAAGCTGAAGGAATATGTGTATAAGAGACTTGAGAGTGGACATTGTCCCTAGCCTGTTGCCAAAATCCCACCTTAGGAGAATAGTTAAGGAGACCAACTGTCTGCTAGCAGATATTAGAATTGCAGTTAAGTTCATGGATAAAGAAATATTCAGCAAGTTGTTTACATCATACATAAGGCAAAACTAGAAATGGTCCTCAGGTTTGGTCACCACAAAAAAATCACAAAGAGCTATTAGAGAAGGTCCAGAGAAGAAACAAGGATGGTGTCAAAATTAAGAGAGCTAAGCTAATGGGAAAGGTCAGTGGCATTAAAGTTGCCCACTCAGGGAGAGAGAAGAGGTAGAGGAGACCTGATCATTACCGTAACTTTCTTGTAGCTTTTGACGTAGAGTGCATTGCTAAGGCACCTGTAACCCATCCCACCCACCAATTGCTCACAGAGAGCAGATCTGTTATGTTCAGGTGATGGCTGCGTGTGCAATAAACCTTTTCTTGTTTTGTTTATAGGATAATGTTTTATCCACATATATTGTACATTATTTTGTGTACCTTCATGGACAAAGCTAAGTTCCCCAGTTTCACAAGAGGCATTACTTTCATTATTGAACTGTACAGGAGGCACATATTGTTCCTCATCATCAAAATGACTTTTGAATAAAATGCAATTTCTTTTGGTTGGGGATGACAGTATCTTTCAGCTACTAATGCTTTATTTATCCTTCACTTGCGTGGCCTCTGTATGAGCTTGAGCAGACTACTCAGAACTAGTACCTTTATGCCTCACTGTTTCACCACTTTTACCATACATTTTCCAGTTATAAAGACTCTCAAACATTTGCTACTCTTGACACTACATTGTCTGCTCAGAATAGAACAAGAATCTATTGCAAATAACCAAAAGAGCAAGAAATCCCCAGGAACAAAAATATTTTGCAGATCACTGTAAGTCATGCAGGGCATATCACTGTAAGTCATGCTGTGGCTGGGAAACGAGTGACGTGTTTAGTAGCTACAGAGACCCAAACCCTACCAACTAGGATCAGTATTTAGATATGCTTCATTTATGAGCTTAGAAATGCCTTATGAATACATATTTGATTTGATTTAAAAAAATCCAATGATGTGCACTTAGTGACTCATTCTGTGGCATAAAAGCATCAAGTGGATGAGATTGTGGAATGAGATTTGCCGATCATGGCTGAACCCAAGAGGGTTAAGTTTTTAAAACAGATTGATGATGAAGATTTTGAACAATTCTTCAAAAGATGTCAGGATAAAACTACCAAAGGACACAACATGAAATAAAGCAAGAAATTTGTATAAAAAATTGTGTAGAAGTACATTTATAATATAGAAGAGGTGGATAAATGGAATGAAATGAATGAAGACATGGCTAATGCAGACAGCATAGAGTAATTTAAAATGTTTTATGATAGAGAATGGTCACAAGGTAGGGGCTGCATAAGCATAAAATATGCTTCCCATTTAGTACAAATAGATAATTACATAATAAGGAGTGTGTACAATCACAAAAGAGATCCTAGTTGAAGAAAACCATGAAGCTGAAAAATTAAAGAGGAGTTGTCAGGTAGGGATTCTGAAGATTCTGAAACAGATAAGCAAAGCAGAAAATTTGTTGAGAAGGCTTTTTGCACAGCCAGAGATAGGATGCCAGTTGGAGTATGTAGTACGATGGATGGGAAACTTATGAGGGCACCAGCAGTTCAAGACTGGTGTGAAATGATGAAAAAGCAGATTTTGAATAAGTTACAGGATGGGGAAGAGGAAATAGCACAATTGTAGATGGTAGAAAGATGGGCGACAACACAGATGAGGGAGGTTGTGCAGAGATATGTTATTATATGCAAACTGTTATGATCTTCCAACTGGAAGAAGAATATATTGCAAACAAAAAAAAAAGAGAAGCTAGAGAATGGGAGCAAGCCAAAAAGTTACTGGATGTGAATGAAGTGGAATTTACAAGTTAACAAGTACAAGAAATCAAGAGAAAGAAGGAATACGAGCAAGACACTAAGAAAATGCCCCGAAGGGTGAAATTTAATTTGTAAATATGTCGTTATCAGGTTCTGAGACTGTCATAGAAACCTGCCAGATGGGAAGAGTTTAAAGGAGTGTGTGTTAAGAGTGACAAGGCAAGGGACAACTGGCTAAAGGCAGAAAATGAGCAGGATTGCATCAAGCAAGGGAGAGGAACATCACAGGGAGCATGGAAGTCATTAGTTGCAAGTGTTATAAACTGAAGGTTCTGTATAATAAAGCAAACAGACTAGTAGCCAATGGAAGGAACTAGAGGTTAAAGATTGTATCAGAGTTAGCAATCCTGATATCATTGGACTAAAGAACTGAAATCTAACCAAATCTGCCCAGAGAGCAACAAAGAAGATAAAGGAGGAGGGGGATTTGCCTTCTTAGTAAAGGATAGCATTAAACTCTATGAGATATTAATAGATAGCACCTTCAATCAGCACATAATGGGTA
Organism: Panulirus argus; assembly: GCA_038088735.1. NCBI lineage: Eukaryota > Metazoa > Arthropoda > Malacostraca > Decapoda > Palinuridae > Panulirus > Panulirus argus. The sequence continues at coordinate 8,170 of JAYMFT010052745.1, forward strand.
AAATCATGGTCAGAAGAAAGTATGCACAGTGGTGCTGCTAGTCCACAACTCTCCAAGGAACTACAGTGACCCACAGCAGATATACTTTGATAACAATGAAGTAACAATAAGGATGGTTAGAGAGGCAGTGAAATACTCCCTTAATGAAGATGGTAGATTTCAGAGAAATAGTCTGGGAGAAGTTAGATGCTCATGGGGATGGGGAGAAATGAAGATACAAGTTCATTGACCATGTACAGGAGAACATCCTGTATCAGCATGTCATGGAGCATACGAGATCTAGGCAAAGAAGCATCATCACTGTTTGACTTTGTCTAACACAAAACAGAATGGAAATAGAATACATCAAATATGAAGCATCTTCAGGGAAATGTAATTATGTAACACTTGATTTTGACTTTGACTATGTTGTAGATGATGAAACAAGAGGGGATCAAAGAAAGTGCAGGACCCTGAGAGAAAATGCATTTGAGGCAACTACGTAGAGCTGATCATGTTATTTAAGAGAGTAGATTGGGAAAAAAAAGTCCTACATCAAGAGTAGAAACCAGTACTATAGATAGTTTTGTGAAATCTAGTGCGAAGGAGTTAGGACATTGGTACAATGGGACACATAGAAGGGAAGGCATGTTTCAACATGAAAAGTTAAAAAAGCGAGAGAACTCAGGGATGTATTGTGGAAAACACTATAGCTAATCAGCATTAGAAAGATATATTAGAGGAGAGAGATTTTGAAGAAAAGCATTGCGGACAATGCAAAAGAGAACCTAAAACTTTTCCTTAAGTTCATCAGGAACAAATTTTTGGTTGAAGAACAATCGGTCAGGCTAAGGGACTTGGAGGGAAGAACTCTTGAAGAAAAGAAAATATTTGTGGAATTAAATGACAAATCTAATTGTGATTTTAGGATGGAGGATGATATATCACCAGTGTTAGAAAGGTGAGAGGAGGAGAAGTCTTGGAAAGTGTAAAGATTAAGGAAAACAGTATAATTAGGAAATTGAAATGATTCATATAAGGCACTTCAGCTAGATTGTCTCTCTCTGTGTGCCCAAGGAATGTACTGAGGTACTTAATAGGCCTCTCAAAGTATTGTTTAATAAAGCATTAGAAGAAGGCATAGTTCCAAAGATATGGAATGGTAAGTTTTATGCCTGTCATGAAGAAAAGTGACCAGAAAATTTTTCTGAACTACAGGCCTGTTTCTTTGATGATTGTTTTTGTAAAATTCTGGAAAAGATAATCAGAAAGCAATGAACTGACTTTTTACAAAGGAAAAACTTGATAACTGGGAGACAAGATGGCTTCAGAGGAAAGAGGTCCTGCATCACAAACTTGTTGAAATTTTATGACTGGGAGAGCTCAGTGGTATACCAAAAAGATGGAGGGGTACACTGTGTGTTCCTAGACTGGCAGAAAGCCTGTGACGCTTTGTCCATGGTAAGTCGATTAAGAAGCTAGAGCTATAGGCAATCTTTCACTGGATGAAGATTCCCTGTGTGAAAGGGGTCAAAGGAAGCAAGTAAGAGGCATATTCTCAAAATGGGCTCAGGTTACAAGTTGACTGTCTCTAGGTCAGTCTTAGGCTCACTGTTATTCTTTTTGTATGTAAATGACTTGCCAGAAATAGACTCACGCCTAAACATGTTTGCTGATAATGTCAAGGTCATAAGAGAAATAATGAATGACAGTGATTGCGTCAGCTTCCTGATAAACGCAGATGAACTCCAAAATGGTTCTGATAATTGGATGATTTGATTCACTCCAAGTAAGTGCAAAATGAGCATGGGACACAGCAAAAGAAGGTCCCAGTGTGAATACTTCTTCTTGGAAAATAAGCTAAAGGAATTGATGTGTGAAAGTGATCTAAGGGCCAACGTTATACCTAACCTGTCACCAGAGCTTCATGTTAGGAGAATTGTGAAGGAGGTAAATAATCTTTTAGCAAATTCAAATATATGGATAAGGAACTGTTTGGTACATTCTCCACAACCTAGAATGAAATTGGATTATGCCTCTCAGGTCTAGCAGCCAAGATGTACTGGAATTAAGAAAGCTGAGCTACAGTGAAAGATTGATGGCTACACAGCTGTCAACCTTAGAGGAGAGAAGAGAGAGGGGTGAACTTGATTACAGCTTTTCTCTTCCTAAATCAAGTGGATAATGCTGACAGTACCCAGTTCTTCACAAGATGGAGCTGCTTGAGGCCATAATCAGAAACTGAGTAAGAGGATGGTTAGGAAGGATATAAAGAATTGCTGGTTAATTGTACAAGTAGTGAATGGTTGGAATGGGCTCAGCAAGGAGGCTGTGAATGCCAGAAACTTTAAATGTCTTGATACAAATATTTAAAACTCTTGATGGCTTCCCTCCCTCACTTTGCTCCTTCATATCTAGCTTCCTCTCCAGCTGATCTATCTCTGTGGTTGTTGATGGATCAGCTTCCCCATTTTCTCCATCAACAGTGGTGTCCCTCAAGGTTCCATCCTGTCCCCTACACTTTTTCTTGTTTTTTTCAACAATTTCTTCTCCTCCACAAGTGATTCAATGCACTCATATGCTGACAACTCAACACTGCATTCATCCACATCCTTCAGTTCTGCTCCTTCTCTCACTTGATCTGCATCTTGTCTTGATACAGCTTCCTCAATAAACTCAGACTAGGACAGGATATCACAATGGGGTAGACAAAATCTTAAGTTTAATGCCTCCAAGACCCATTTTTACCTATTTCTCTATCAAAAACTCCTCACAACTCTCGTCTTTCCTTTGACGGTTCTGTAATTCCACCCCTTGACTCACTGAATATACTTGGTATTACTGTAACTTTCACTCTCCCTTGGAAACCCCACATTACCAGAATAACTAAGTCTGCCTCTAAGACTCTGGGTGTCCTTTTCAGATGTCGAAACTTCACTTCTGAACAGTTGCTCCGTTTATATCAGGGATTGATTTGTCCTTGTATGGAGCACTGCTCTCACATTTGAGTTGGATCTAGCTCTGTATGCTCATTTGACAGAGCAGGGTCGAAAGCAATCCGACTTCCAAAATGTCCTAGGCTAACTTCCAAACTTGAACCCCTTGCCCTATGCCACGATGTTGGTTTACTTTCTGTCTTCTGTAGGTATTACTTTGGTTTATGCTCCCTAGAGCTGGTTGCTTGTGTGTCCCCACCACTAGCTAGACCACGCTGTACTCGGCAAGCTGCTGCATCACATGATTTTTATGTGGCCATCAGCAACTCAAGGGTGGGCGGTTTTGATTCCTACTTCTTTCCCTACACGTTGTAACTTTGGAACATGGAGGAATTAGGGGAAACTACAGGGAAAAAAGTTATAGAGGGTAAAGAAATTTTGAGCCAGATAGCTATAGTAAACACAAACACAGCCCTTACAGCAAAAAAGATGGTAAAAATTATGTACTTAGAGATTTTGTAGCCTTAAACAGGTTTTAGGGAAAAGAAGCAGGTCAGGGGAGGAAGTAGGTAAATGGTGTTCAACAGAAGGGAGGTTGAGTTTGAGACTGCAGATGTTTCAGAAATGGATAGAGAAAGAGCCAGGTCTTGGAAGTATTGATAAGAAAGAGATGTGTCCCAGGTGCTTGATGAAAATGAGAGTCCTGGTTACGAGCAAGCCTTTCACAGCAAATAGAGATATACCCTGCAAGCTTTAGAGGGCTTTGCATTAGTGGCTCAATAACAAAATTTGTAGAAACCCTTGGTTTGGAGACCCCATGTTGACCTGCTGAAGATTTGGACAAATGTGTATGTCTCTGGATGAGGCTACAATTCATTTGAAAATTCATTTTATTGTGAGCAATACAGCTTGCAAATGCTTACTTTTCAGGTGTGGGCAGGTGCTTTGTCAAGGTAGAGGATTTAGTGCCATGACCATAAATTTGAATGTCTTGGTGCAGGTTTTTCTTTTTCTATAATAACAATCCTTGGGAAATGTATTTTGGAAAAGTATTGTTCAAGATTTAATACCTTAGTGGCCTTATGCTGTGTAAAATATTCCTTGTGCAAGAGACAACTTAAAGCAAAGCCTTATTCCTTACACATGAGCCTGGAATCTAACAGTTGTTACTTTTAAGAAGAGAAACAGTATCAACTTTTTTTTTTTATAAAATGTTAATGTTTAGATTTGCTCAAACAGGTGTTTAAAAGAGAGTATGGGAATGTTTAACAGATGACTTTTAACATGATGTTTTTAGTATCACTCAGAGATCATACCAGTCTGTAAGCTATTCTGATAATCAGAAGAATCAAAAGTAACTCAGTTAGTTTGTTTTGAATTTTGTTATCCCTTTTCATGATAGAATATAGCCAGTAACACCATAGCCTGGCATAAGACTACATTACAGGAGCCTTTTGTCTATGGGATTTCACATTGCCATTCCATCTTACCTTGGGAGTACGTATGCATGGATACTTTTTTTTTAAGGATACCTCTTAACTTCTTTATCTCAGCATAGATGAGAGCTTTTGAAGGTCTTGTAATGGAAGCATGGTTTTATGAAAACTGTGTTCATAACACTAAGAATATGGAAGAGTTAATGAATTTCATTCAGTATGTAGATGTACAAACCTAATAAAGTTTGGATATCTCCCTTGATTGATCAAGATGAATCCAGACCCAAGATTTTTTGCTTCAGATATGATGGTTTAGATCTAGGATTAAACCAGTTTTTGTAGTTCTAGAAAATTTCTCCTTTGGAGCATCTTTTGCATCCAATGAAAACACAGATTTCAGTAGCCTCAAAGTATATTCAAAAGGCAAACATTTATCCATTTAAAACATAGAAGGAACATTTCATGTTGAATCATGGTATTGGTACTCTTCTCAATCTAGATTGATCACTAGAACCCATTGATGCAGGGAAATTTGTTTCTTCCTTGGCTTTCTTAAGGAATCTGGATGAGAATAGCAAAATAGGTCTAGGTAATTAGATAAAGATATTTGTTAAACAAGTACTTATATCTGGTTAACCTCCCTTTTGTGGTGGCTCTGGGTATACTACCTTTAGTATAGGACATTTCAGATGGAAGGTTACATTATCATCTTTTTAGTGGGTATGCTAATTTTAATGTTCATAGGGCATTGTCAGGAGGTAAGACATATTGGCTGTGACATATGATAAACCAAGAAAAAATATAGGAAGAGCCCAATGACAATCAATATAATTTCCTAGTCCTTTTCAAAAAGATATATATAGTCCTTACAGTAACAGGCCTAAGGTTGTGCCTCCAGTGATTCGTATGTTATTAGGGATGGTAGTTGGTAGGCACCAACACCCTGACTTCTTCATAGGCCCAGGTGGACTGGTTGGTTTGGTTAATTAGACTAAATCTATCAGCTGCCAAGGTCAATAAGGCCATCACCATAATTATAACCACCACCTGAAGAATCTTGAACACCTTCACTGTTCTAGATAATTATAGGACTATGCACTTTTTCATTGCATATGTTTCCTTTTGCTGGATGGGTTACTGTATGGTTGTTGGGTGTATACACTCTACTTAGGGAGTAAAATGGTGTTTTAACAATTATGTAAGGAAGAGCTCTCTCTTAAAGCTGACATGGCTCTGTCACTCACTGGTAGAGAGGTAATTTTTCATACCTGAAAGCCAACATTTTTTTAAGTAAAGTCTGATGTAACATGATGTAAGAAACTCATAAGAATAAACCCTTGTAACTGCTTTGTATATTAGAAAATCTGAACTCATGTTTTTAAGAGCTATAAATTTTTCCTCTTTGTTTAAGATATTTGAAATTTAGTCACCCAAATTAAGAACCCAAAAAGAATACAATTGCCAGATGTAATCCTAAAGTGTATGGAAATATTGAAATAAGCCATACTTTCAGACTGTTTTTAAGTATAGAGGTATTTTATACATATGTAATTGCTTGTTTCAGGTGAAGGTAATGGCTGAAACCAAGGACTATGATCACTTTTTGGAGCTCAAATCTGCCCTTGAGATGCGCTATGAGAAGGTCCGTTTTGCCCTGCCTAATCAGATCCACGAAGACACCAACTTTTAGTGCAGTACTGCCTTTTCATTTTGATGCACTCCATATTACTCTATTGCCCTCATCAGTTAAGTAAGTTGTTTCACTTCATAAGTTCAAGAGGTTGCCCTCTGCCATTTTAAGCTATTGCACTAGCACTCACCAAATTGTTCTGTGATTTATAGAGTTGAAGACTGTGCAAGATATGTAAGATTTTTATGTGCTGGAGGGCAGAGATATTTATTGTAATTACCATTATAAAGCATCAGTTTTTGGTGTTATTATCATATTCATTTCCATATGTTTTATATCATTACTTCATTATTATTCACTGTGAGTGAAAAGTCACCCTTGGCAAGGTTGCATCATTGGAAGTATAATCATATCAAAGAACTTCTTACTCCAAAGGAGTCCACATATTCCTGGTTATAGGAAGTAGCACAGCCTAAGGCTGCAGGAGTCTCGGGAAAAAGATCCTGGGTAACGCCAGGACTCTTTCTTAGAAAGAGGTCCTGGAATAATTTTAAGTAATATAAATAGAATATGGATTAGGGTGGTGAGAAACACAGTTGAGAACTTTTAAGCTTTATTTCTCTAATGTTCTGGTTTTGGCTTACACAGAGGCCTTTATCTGAGATACTGAGAGAGTTACAGAGACACAGTCTGCCTCTAAGAAACTAAGTGTCCTATTTAGACATCGTAACTTTTTCTCTTCTGAACAGTGCTCCATTTATACGAGGGACTGATTCGTCCTTGTATGGAGTACTCTTCTTACATTTGGGTTGGCTCTAGTGCAGTCTTCTTACTTGATAGAGATGAGTCGAAAGCAGTCCAACTTATAAACTGTCCCAGGCTAACTTCCAAACTTTACCCCTTTGCCTTACGCTGCAGTGTTGGTTCACTTTCCCTCTTCTATAGGTATTACTTTGGCTATTGCTCCCGAAAGCTGGCTGCTTGTGTGCCCCCACCACTAGCTAGACCACGCAATACTCGGCAAGCTGCTGCGTCAC
>JAYMFT010052756.1:0-15187 GCA_038088735.1 Panulirus argus
TATATATATATATATATATATATATATATATATATATATATATATATATATATATATCGTATTAGATAACTAACACATATGTTGTGCTGCCTACATATAGGCTAAGCTCCAATCTGAATATGATAATCAAGCATTATTATAGTCATCCCTACCCATGTGACTGTTTTCTGCAATGATAAATTACCATTTTTCTATGATTAGTTTTATTTGGTGTCGCACACTTTGAGTTGGCGCTGCATTATGTCAGTCTGTCTGTCTGTCTGTCTGTCTGTCTGGTGCACTTTAGACCAAAGACTTTTGGTCATATTCCTGAGTCTTTTGCTTAAGAAATGTCAGGTAATCCTCGCGTTTTAAAACGCACCTAATTTCAACATGTATTGGAACCTTGATAAATTATCAGCCAAGATCCATCTGAATCTTACCTTACAATAAACAAGAAGTATACTATGTCTACACGATATCTTCCTAGAAATGCTAGGTATGTAAAATGTGTTTTGAAATTAATTTTTAAAAGCTGTGTGAGCAGCTGTGTGTGCACAAGAACGGGATTGTCTGTCCTTTTTATAAGTGTTTTGATACCACCGAGTGATCGTGAGATGGCTCTTCGGACGGAAGCGGCGTAACATCGCCTCTTCCTCAATTATCAACACCACAACTCCAGCAAAATGGTCCTTATTAATATGTCTTTTACGAGAATCATAATTTTCGTATAAATGAACCTGTTAAGCATGCAATGTCACTATAATATGGTACGTGAACTGAGAAAATCACGTAGCCAATTGAGTTGTCTATAGTGTCATTTGTTTGGTGGCAAACGTCGCAGTTTTAAACTAAATATTTGTCTTCATATATTTTATACCAGATTTTCAGTTTTACCTTCAAGACTGTTCCACAAATATCATGCAACTAGGTAAAGGAGAAATTGACTTTCTTGAACCGAAAAATATACAAATTCAGGGTACTTGATGTTTAACAAGTGGGTAGACTCCTGCTTATAAGTTATTGCAAAAGTCCTGTAGGTATGTATTACGAAAATACAGGGGTATTTTAGAGTAATATTTTTTGGATGAAAAGTGGTTTTACAAGAATATTTTTATTTTCCTCTGCACAGTGGTAGCAATCAAAGTTTGGATGAATTAATATTTATGGACTGATGACCCCCCCAAAATCTTTATCTTTCCCCCACTACCTAAAGTGGGCAGGGCTATGAACCTGATGGGAAAATTGAGTGGCACAAACGCCATTATAACCTCACCAAACCAAACTTAACCTAACCTAACCTAGCTCACTGGTTTTAGAATAATATACTTTAGAAAAAGATAAGTTTACTTAATTTCGTATCTTTTTTTTTCCGCAATGGAATACTTTAAAAAATATATGGTAAACCTTGCAGTTTTAGGATGGCTTGCATATTATTAATATTCTGAAACTTACAGGAAATGCTCGGTTTACTATTTTCTTTTACCAGACAACCCAGTCGTAGGCCAATCAGGCCTCCTGTTGTCTGTCTTTCTCGTGTAAACTCATGTAAACTCATGAATGCGTCTGAAACCAGAACACATCCTGGACATAATGCGGGTTAGTTGAAGAGGGAAGGAACATACAACACGCTGGTAAAGTGGATTCCATGAGGATATTCGGAGTGAATTCAGCTACTCAGTAGCGCCTTGTTGGTGAAAGGTCAAATGTGAGAAAGTGGTTTGGCGTCGGCTCGGGATGTCACACAACACTATGGTGCTGTCAATTTCGGATGGGGACAGCAAAGAACACACGTCTCTGTGATGCGTTGACTGTGATTTGCCACTGCACGTAACGATGGTGCTGTGAAGATGCTGTTTAGGACACGGTAACAGCAATCATAACTTTAAGTGAGTGGGTTTTACTAACACAAAAAAGTAAAATGATGCTAAATTCATAATGAAAAATACAATGAAAAAGAACCTTATAGAAAATTGAAAAATACAATGAAAAATAACCTTATAGACAATTGTAATACATTTGAAAGTTTACTATCAATATATTTGACAAGGGGAGTGACATAAATATGAACAATATGTATTCATTTGCTGTGTGTGCTTAAGTCAACATAAGGAATCAAGGCAGAGAACAAAATGCAGTCCAGAGGGAAAGATTATCATGTCGATGTTTCTTTCGACTTTTGGAGTTCCAAAGCAAAGAATCGAAATTGATAATTTTACCATTCATGTTCTAGTTACGCTCTTGTATGTGTGTGTGTGTGTGTGTGTGTACTGCATGTATTATCTGTTTTCATCCTCGTGTCTTTGAATTGCTAGACAGTCAAACAAACACTGATTTATAAGGTGCTTCATTTATTCTCTCGTTATGTTATCATCTTGATATACATTTAAAATGGAAAAAAAATGTCTGATTACATAAGTATCTGAGACATTTTTTGTATTAGGTGAATTTTCTTATGGATAAGATAAGATATTGAAATATATTCACAAAAGTAAATCAGAAATATTATTGGATTACCCTCAAACGCGATCTTCCAATCAACAGATGGCGCTGACACGGTATCATGCGTCACACTCCTCATCTACAGCTTTCCGTGCGAGTTTACCTATCGTTCTCATATAGTCATTACTTCAGATAATGTAACTGCATTTCAGTTACTCTTCTTAAGTGTATCTTCCTTGCTGTCGGGTGACGTTGCATGAGCCAGTTCGACGAGACCGAGGATCGCTGATGTCAACAGTCCCACTTTTTCCAGGTAAAAGCCATTATTGCACGATATCACCAGGAAATCTTGTGCGTAAGAAAGTATCGGGTAGCTAGTTCCTCTTCTAGGTGATGGTAGAAATCGAAGACGTCCCCGAAATGTTGCTTAACGCCTTTTCCAGACGAATTGTGTGGGGTCCATATTTGCTGAAACATATTCTTCAAAGGAGACCGGAGTAAATAGCTTGTTTGTGGTGCTAACAGATCATCATTATAGGATGAGATTATGTAAGATATTAGATAACGTATATGCTCTGTGATTTTACAATATTCCGACTAGGAAACTGTTTTTTTTTTTTTTTTGATATTTCATGAAATATGAGTGAGCGGGATAATCTGAAAATACTTCAACTATAATTAAGACCGTCTTCGTTTCCTTCTAATGAGCACATCAATATACGTTCCTAATTAAAGGCAATAAAATTCACTAATTACGTCTCCCAAAGTTTAAGTTTTCAGTGTTCCAACCAGATTAAACTTTACATCGAGTCATGGACCAGGTTCGTTTTCATATGACCGAATGTGAATTCGCTTCGCGAGTCGAAGCGCTCCGAAAATAGTCTTTCGGAACGAACCCATTAAGGCGGCGCTGAGTAACATTTAAGCATTGCGTTCTTCAGGTGTCTCTTGTACATCACGTACTGTCGGCGGGTTCAGCCTGTTGCATTTTACTCGCAAAATATTTGCATGAAAAATCAGTGATTCATAAACTATGGGTCACGCCCCAAATTTGGTTCGCCAAGTTGTTCGAATGGGTCATGAGACGTCGAGGCGTTCAAATGACAAAGACGAAACAGTTTCATTCTTCTCAATGATTTGAACTCTACCATTTACGTGCTATTGAATTATTAAAGTATCAGTTTGCCGTATATTGATTGTCTTGTTATTTACTACCAAATTGAAGGAAAAAACTATTTTTACAGTTAACGCCCCACAGCAGTTATTCATTTTTTTTGGATAATCATTTTTTTTAGAAGTTCCTGGCTGGGGACACTCATCCCCAAGGCTAGGTTAGATTCATTAGATTTGGACATATACCAATCGTTCTCCTAAAAATCTCTGTGGGGCGAAAACTGTACAATTATCAAAAAACACAATTACTGTAATTAGTGTTTATTTAATTCTGTGGGCCGCGAATATGCCTGAACAATCTGGTTTGAGTTGGGAAGAAGAAAGTTTAAGAACCACTGACTAAAATTAGTACATTATTTTTTCATGTCTCTAACCTTTTAAATTTTCCTTTTTTTTAAAACTCTGCTTACCTTAATTGGACCGTTTAGCATCAGAATGCATTCCTTGGTGTATGATAGGTACTTCGTCACTCCATTATTATTTGGACCATCATTAGAAATGCATTAGCGAAAGTATATGTGACCAGGTTACCGGTCAACCATATTTTGAATGATAACGGTAAGTGTACGGCTGCCCGAACGGCAGCATGACAAGAAACGACGGTTTTCAAGAGTTATGAACGGCAGTTAACGCCCTTGGTAACTGGCAACCGTCAGTGAAACACTGTTAGGATGCAATGTTGTTACAAAAACGATATTTGATTTTCAGTTTAAGTACGTCTACTTAGACGGGCTTTTTGTTTCGGGCAGGCCAAATTTACTGATGACTCAGCCGTATAGGTTGTTATATACAAGCTAAATATGTTTTTCTTCTGTCAACATAATAATCGAGTTGCCAATTTATACTAAGTCTTATGTCTGTAGAAGACAAAATCACCGGGAACCAGTATGTTATATTCTCGACGTTTCGATTTAAATGGTTTTTAAACACTAGTTTCCGAATGTTTCCATTCATGGGACGCCTTTTTCTGTCATCTTGTACAATAAATCTGAGTCCCTAGCATGCTCTATCATTACTCTATCCCTTTATGTAAGGTACGACAAACGTTAATTCAATTTAGCCCAAAACCAAGCCAATCCAAACCTAACCCACCTAGGCTAGCATAGTCAGGATGGGATTAGCTTGGTTTAGTGAGATTGTGGGGACACACAAACAGACGAATCTAACCGAACTTTTATAATAGCTAGATTTACGTCCAGCCAGTTGACCCACCTAACCCAATCTAACCTAAACATTTACTCGAACCCTAACTTTCCGCCCTAGACTCAGGCTTTATCAAGATTTTAGCTTCATTACTAGTATAGACTGCATTAGACTGGCTAACTGGCCAGTAGATGTTGGAAGGTAAAGAAGAATAAGGGAGGGATGATTTGTTCCTAGCAGAGCTGCTCGTCTTAAAGCATAGGAACCAGCTTGGTAATCGCTTCGACGGCGTAAGGGTATCCATCATGACACGCACATGCGCAAACGGTGTTCCAATATTTTTTCTTGTGCGCGTTGAAAAATATCGATATTTTCTACTGTTGTGCTGTCTCGATATTGACATATTCTTGTAAAAAAATAGATTAGTATCTGCAGTGATATATAACCTGATATATGGAGAAATAATGAAAACAAATAATTCATGATGACTTTGGTGAGTTCTCTGGGAGTTATAGGTCATATTATTCCAGTGATTGGATTTGGACGTCTGACAAGCTTGAGATAAAAGACTAGATTAGTTAGCGCTGAAAATCTGAAGTTACGCACACTAGACAGTGAGTCTCGTATACAAAAATTGGTGCTACTATAGTATGCGGTCTACCACGGTATAGTGTCTGATACCGTGGTAGACCGCATACTATAGTAGCACCCAAAAATTTGTTGTGATTCTCGTAACTTTTTCACCCATGTTGTCCGGTTGGCTCTCTGTTTACATTTCTCTGTATATGCTCAAATGGATGCACCCATTTTTGTTTATACATACTTGTGCTTTATTTACGGTAAAAATAGATTTTACCTGCTACAATGCGGGTGTAAATACTGGTATGCGTTCCTAATTGTTTCCACTGCCCTCGGTGGGAACCAGCGAAAAGAGTGTTGGCAAACATTAATATACTTATAAATATTTATCTTCGTTATGACTATTTATTTTGCTGCGTTGACGTCGTTGATTTTTTTCCCTCTCTGCGTCCTGACTCCCTCCCTCCCTCACTCAGCCACGCCGTCCCTGAATCGTTCCCTTCCCTGGCCCCATGCTGTCCCCGATCCTTGCTCCTAGCCCCAACATACAGGTTCCTGTACCCCTATCTTACATTATATGACCTCTCCAACACCTCCCTCCTAAACGGGCGTCCTTCCCCCTCCCCCTTCTCTCTCTCCCTCTCTCCTTTTCTCTCCTGCCCCATCTTCCACCTCCTGTAGGGCAGCAACCCCCCCTTCCTCCTCCCATTCCTTGCACTGTCCTTTTCCACCGAGCTCTCTCACTCCCTGCACGGGCTTAGGTGGGTAGTCACTTGTCCGCGAAAAGTTTGACGACTCGGAAGATGATGATAATCCCACTTTGAGTCTTTATACCACGAATGAATACCAATTTCGAGGTGACGTAAGTCTGCGTGCACATCTGCTCAAAAATAGCGTAAAGTGCGTAAGCTTCCTGATTGTCTTGACAAAGTTGACCCCGTGATTGTGCGCAGAGAGCTCAAGCAGACCACGCGCGGAGGGGGGAATCGTTTGTACTTTCCCGCAAAATAATTCTGTATATTTTCGTCTTCTAGGAAATTCCCAGTACCCGACTACGAGGATGTAAGGATCGGTTGGCCTATTGGCTTGTAGCACCGACATTACATGCACTGTCGTGGTATGGTCTGCCCGCACAACACTACCGAGGTGGTAAAAGCCTTCTGCCCTTTTTTGTAAAGACGGAACGGGGGTGTTTCTCTTTGAGGCCTCATTAGTACAAATAAGAGTCACAGGCGGTGCTGTTTGCGCTGACTATACCACACACACACACACACACACATTTAATAATCCACACTCATGATTGTGTAGACGCACATAATGGATTCTGGAGCAACTCGAATTGTTTTACTCGCGTGAAATTCTCAAATCCATATCTCCATGGGCGTGTGCGGTACTGATCGCAAACACGGCATACTGTATCTCCAGCTTTTACTGGACACATGAAATCGATGTGAACAGTTTATCAAAACGAACGCCCAGGATTTGAGCCTGAGCCATCTGAATGACGGCCGAATCTAGGTATCAGATGGCCGGGATTCGAATCCTAGGCGTGCAGCGGTAAGTTGTTTGTGTGTTGTACAGTGATCATAAGCAGTGAGGCAGGAGATGGCTAGCGAATGTGCCATGTGCATCAGGAAGCAGTAGGTGGAGAATTCAAAAAAATAAAATTAGTGTCGTAAAAGGTAGTTATGTATGCGACTTAAGTACGAAATCTCTGACATTGCATTTTTTTTTTCTTTATAATATCTAATAATTTGTACACGTAAGGTCCTTCAGTATTACCATCGTTTCTCTTTGGAAACCAAAATCTTGTTTTTCTCTAGCGTAATTTAAGTAAACTATATTTCATCGTTGTACTTTTTGTAAATAACAGTAAATACTTGCTGTGTAGAGAGGTGATTTTGGCAAACTATGATTTTCTGTATTTTGAGTGGTATTTTTTGCAGACGACTGTTACTTTACTAAGGAAAATTTTTATTTACGATAAATTCTTTCGCGTTACTGGAATTCTATATAAACTACGATTACAATTTGGTGTAATTTGGGGGATGATTATGTAAACTGATTAGTCACAGCTCTGTATATGTTATCGAATTAAATTTTTTTCCAATCTTTATTTTATTTTTTTTTTTCTTTTTTGTCAGAATGGACGACGTAACTTGCTGGGTGTGCGCGGAGGAATACTGGACGGGAGCTCGAGAACCGCTGATGCTGCCATGCGGGCACACCTTTTGCCGCCAGTGCATCAGTAGCATCATCCAGACCCGCAGAGTCGAGTGTCCCACCTGCAGGAGGGGTTACCCCTCCCTGTGCGTCAATAATCTGCCCAAGAACTACGCAGTGCTGAGCATCTCTTTGAATAAGAATGTGGTAAGACATTGTCGATTCTTGACAACAGGCGAAGTAACGACTTCCACCGAATTTGATTTTAGGCACAGGACTCTTTTAACACAGGCATTTTCTAAAAGAATTCTAACGGCATTTTCTAACATACAGCTTGAGCCATGTATGGAACACTTAGTGGTATTTTCTAAAAGCATTCTAACTGTATTTTCTTAAATACAGCTTGAGCCATGCATGAAAAACTTGCAGGGGTATTTTCTAAAAGCATTCCTATGGTATTTTTTATTAAATACAGCGTGAGCCATGCATGGAAAACTTGCAGGGGTATTTTCTAAAAGCATTCTTACTGTATTTTGTAAAATACAGCTTGTGCCATGCATGGAAAACTTACAGGAGTATTTTGTAAAAGCATTGTTATTTTTTCTTGTGCCTTGCATGGAGAACTTAACAAGGGTATTTCCTAAAATCATTCTAATAATGTTTCTTAAAATCCACCTTGAGCCATGCATGAAAAATTTAGGCTAGTATTTTCTAAAAGTAAGCATTATAATTGTTTTATTTTCCTTGTATGCAGCTCGAGCCGTGCATAGTGCACGGGGATCCCCTGCGGTTCTGGTGCTTGGACTGCGAGCAGCGAGGCTGTGGCGAATGCATGTTCGAATCCCATCCGAAGGACCAGCACCGCGTCGTCAACGACCGGACCATACTGAAGGAGAAGAAGGACTACCTCAGGACGCAGGTCAACGAACTCCTCCAGTCCGTCAGGGAGGAGGTGGGCAGGAGGGAGGCGTCCTTCAGGAGCTGCAAAGCGAGCATTCTCAAGCTGATGAAGCAGAGCCGAGACGTCAACGGCATGGAGACCGAACTGAGGGACATGCTTCAGGAGATCCACACCGTCGCGGGATTGGTGCCCATAAGCAACACGGAAGCGAAGCTTGGAGTACTGAAGCAGAAGATAAACGTCACGATAGCCAGGTTGAACGAAGAGGAAGTGGAGGAACACAGCGGTGGTGGCGAGAGTTCAAGTAGGGAGTCAGCCGCGGCATCCGGGTTGATGTGTCTGCTCGGTATGAAAGTGACCAACTTCGACAGTCGGGAGTGGAGGCTGGACTGGCAAGATGACCGACTCCTGCTCTTCACTACGCCTTTCAAAGTCCCGCGACAGCCCGTTCAGGTGAGCAAGCCCGCACGGCCGTCGTTGTGTCTTCTCGTTCCTGACGCTGTTCTCAGGCTCTGAATTGCCTTTCAGTTTCTGGGAATAGCGAGTCGGTAGCAACAGTGATAAGCTCAAAACTCCTTTCGAGGAACTTGTTTGAATATGAACGTCTTAGATTAGATTTTTTTTTTTCCCGACAACTCAGAATGTTAAATAATATAAACAATTTGGAAAGAATATGGGCCAGAAGGCACATGTTACCCACATTTAACTGGAATTTAGTATAATATTTGTTGCTACCAACTCTATTATTTTTTTAAAGTAAGCCAAAATATATAGTTTTATAAAGACATTTCAAAGGTTTTAAATGTTTGAAGGGAGTCTAAATTTAGAATTTGGTGTGAATGGTTTAGTGTATACTTATTTTTAGTTATGCTAAAAGCTGCTGGATAACAATTAGGTTCTAGCGCTTCAGAGATTCCACAAATTCACTCTTAACCTCACTTAAGACTTGTTGTCTCCAAGCCATGGGATAAGGTGTTGTGTGAGGTGGGCAGAGAGACTACTATTAACAATCGTTACAACAGATTTGAATCTGAACGTTTAGTTGCTGTAAATTACCCAGACCAATGCCGTTCGTCTTTGTATCTTTTCAGGTTAATGCGAGCAAAGTACCCCCTAATTTTTTTCCCCCACAAGAAAAATAAGTGCCATTCTTTTACATCTGTAGGATATTTTTTGCTTGGGTTGAGTCTCTCGATGGGAAAAGTGCAGGTCACCCCGAAGTTACGGTTCCTCAAGGAAAGGTCTTGGACCTCAACAGGTGACCCCTTCTCGCTGTCCCACGGTCTTTTGGTTCTGGTAACAGTGGTAAACACAAGTAGTCAAACACACAAACACGGAAAGTGAGACTTCTCAAGTCTGTCAAGTAAACTCTATGAACTTAGTCACAAATATGTAACCAATATACATTTTGTAAGGCCATGCACTTTCTTAGTCCATCCTAGAATGTTATGTTATTGTAAGTGTTGCCTGGTCGGCTGCTTCGTGCCCCTGGAAGCGTGTGATGGAATATTTACGCCTGATCGAACCCGATTCGAACTGATGATTCGTTTCTGGCACGCCAAAATTGCATGGTGATTAGGCGGCACATGGGACTATGACTTGACATCAACATGTGTCATTCAGATGTGCGCGATCGCTTCTCTTACTGGAATAATTTTTGATAAGCCTACGATATGTTAAATGTGTCAATTTTTCTTCGTCGATGTGTAACCTGTATGAAGCAATTCTTTCCGTCGCGTGAACCTTGTTGCGAATGAGTCTCGAAAATGCGCTTGGAAGTTTGAATGTCCGATGCACGAAGCAGCCGACGAGGTATGCAGTTACAGCAACAAATGAGAATCTTAAAATGGACCAAGAATGAGGACGTGACCCTACGAGATGTATACATTGGTTAGATATTTGATTAAGTTGACTTTTGAGGTTACATGCAACAGAAACATCGTAGTTCCCGTGTTCGTGTATAAGACTGAGTAGTCAACGCTGTTACCAGAACGCTGTGGGATAGCAAGGGAGGTGGGTCGCTTGTCGAGGTCCACTAACTTTTCTCGGCAACTATACAGATCGCTGATCGTGCCTGGATCTGTAGACGAGGAACCATGCCTTTGTCTTTCCGTGGGACTCTGAACCTGCTCGTTGTTCTAGGCTTCTTATTCCTCCTCCCCAGAGATGGATACACGCCTTTGAATTTCTCCTCGAAGTGTCTTTCGCTTTAGTAATCAACTGTGTCACGAGTATCTATCCCAACATTTCCCGCTCTGGCTGCTTGTGTTTGAGTTGTCTCGTTCCTGCTGGGCGTCAGTGGTCAGCGTCTTCATCCATCAGTAGTGAGCATCATGTCTGTACACAGTCAGTTGCAGCAGCCATTACCCAGCCTCCTCACACACGCATAAATATTCCTTCTTGGAAACTTTTCGTCGTTGCAGCCAATTTTAGATTCCATCTTCTATGAATCTCTCGAATTCCCCCGTTTCTTGATAAGCGTTTCGAATCTGTCTTCTTAAAGGATCCTGCAAGGCCAGATCCATCCGCGATATCCTTTCGTATGTTGCTAAGGTCTGGTTAACCTCTCTGAGAGACTGGGGGAGAAATCCTGTGTTATACATCTCGATATCTCGAAAGTTTCTGGACAGTTTGGCACTAAGGTCTGACTGAGCTCGAAGATGTCTCGTTCGACTCTCCGTCCTCTTGCTTTGTTGTCTTGTGTATAGCTTCTTACGTAGCCTGTCCCATGTGCAGTGGTGCTCCTTAGGGCAGCGCTTTAAGGTACTTTCTACGCTCTTTCTCTCTTTTATTAACTAATTTCCTTCCCGATGAACAAATGGAGTTTTACGCTGACAATTCTACGCTGCCTGTATTCCTCCACTTCGTCTCCATCGATCTGCTATCATACCATCACAGCTTCCTTTATAGGCTCATATTTAGACAATGTTTCCCGGGCAGGAGCTAAGGCAACCTGGTTCATTTGACACCTCCAAAAGATTTGTAATTCACTCACTTCTTAAAACTGTTCACTGTGTGTCGGCCTATCTCTTCTCATGGCTCTGCAACAATTCAACAACTCGTCGCAGTAAACATGCTCTGCAATACCGTAACATCACGTGTATTTTGGAAACCCCACAAAGCCCAAAATACCTAGTTTGTTGTTCCAATTATACAAATAACTGATTAGTCCCTTTATTAAGTGTTCTTTTCCTATCCGAGTCTGTTCTAGATCCTCTGACTTGGCATAAATGGTGCTAAATAGTCCAATGTACGGTTTCAGTTTTGTCTCGAAACAAAATCCACTTGTCCTGAGTCTCACTGTTGTTTCTCTTTCCCTCTTCTACAGCTATTCCTCCGGTTCCTTCTTTATAAAAATGGTTTCCTCTGTGATTCTACTGTTTGCCAGACTCGGAAAGCCACATCGTCGTATGATTAATATGTTGGCACTGGCAACTCAGGGGCGGGGCTTTCTTATGTCTGTTTTGTTCCCGAGTGATGCCAGATCTTTCAACTCTTCGGACTATCTACCTCTTCATGTTTCTCAGCCTTTCCATTTCCTTCTAAGCTCGTTATGTCTTTCTTCTTTTTTTCCCCCCCCCCTCTTACTTCCTTGTCTCTTTGGCCCATTCATAGCTTTCATTTGAGGTCTAGTATTGATAGGGACTTCGTCTGCGGCTGTAGCCTAAGACAGTAAAGATAAATGCCTTAAAATCACATGTTTGCGTGCGCCTGTGCATATGGAGCTGGCAAGTGTGCTTGTTCGACTGTCGGCGACCAAAGCCTTCAAGTAAAAACCACATGAATATGCATTAACAAACTTTACCTTTAATATATTTCATATATATTCCTTGGGCATAATGTATTCATTTTCCTCTACAGAAAAGTTTATATATGTATATCCAGGTTAATATATAAATTTCTGGAAATGCTTGAATCTATTAAGGTTTATCATAAGTCTTCGTTCTATTTAGTTTATTTAATGTTTCCCTAGTTTTTGTAAGCATTTGGAGACACTCATTTGTTGCAAGACTTTACAGAAATGAGATATTTTAGAGATTTTTTTTTTTTTTAGTTTAATTGATGAATAATCATATTGTACGCAAAACGTCAAAGCTGTTCGGTCAAGATAAACTATTTCGCTTATACTGTAAATAAGGCGTTCACTGTCTGCCTGTCTGTGTTTCCTATGTATACACGACGAGGATGTTTCCAAACACGGTAACTGATATTTACAGCTGTAGACACATCGGGAAAGTTGCCAGACGCACAACTAGCCACCCCGCCCCCCCCACACACACACACAATTGCCAATGATTCATAAAGTTCCTTGGCAGAATAGAAATTGCTGGCTGCCTGGATGAAATATTTTTTTGGTATGATATTTCACTGTTGATAGGGAAAGCTGTGCCGACAGTATGGAAGGTACTGAGAGCGAAAATGGTAAGACTCGTGCTTGAAACCATTGGATAATGCTCTTAGCCGTTCAGCTTGGAGTAGTCTGGGAGAGGAGGCGTGGTGGTGGAAGTGAGGGAGGGTGTCTTGGCTAGGTAGGGAGTATACAAGGAGGTAAGGAGTGGTAGCCAGGGAGGGAGGGAGGGTTTGGTGGTAGCCAGGGAGAATGTGGTGGCCAAGATGGAAGGGCTTGGTGGTTGTGAGAGAGTGGATGTGCTAGCCAAGGAAGGGGGGAGGGAGTTCTTACTGGTAGCAGTGAGGGAGAGTGTGGAAGGGTAGGAGGGAGTGGTGCTAGTGAGGGAGCGTATGGTATCTCCTCCGTAAGAGGAGGGAGCAGTTAAGAACCCAGAGGAACCCCGAATCTGCTGGTAAAAGTGAATGGATTTATTTTCCATTTGCACTAGTAAACGGTACTACAGATTCATTTAAGAATTATCTTCATGAATAATTCTCTACAATTCCATGACTGACATTATTTGCGCCTCTTGAATTGCGTGAAAACTGTACAGCTTTTTTTCACTTTGAAATACGTTTGTCTTTTTTACTCTTAACCACAGTACTCCATGAGTTTATCTCTTACGCTATCACTAACAGCCTCTTTAGGACCTAATAGTCTCTTGTTTAATTCCTCTGTTTTTCTTCGTATTAAACCCTGCGTTAATAGCCTGCCTATAGGATATCCGTAATGCAGCGTAAAAAAAATTGGTTACTTTTGTTATAACGAAACTTTAGCTGATAGTAATAGCGATTTAATGGACTTTCACTGTGAAGGGGGAAGCCTTCAACAGGAGGGGAGTGAATTTAACGGGTGCTTTACCAGTCATGGGCTAGACACTTATTTTTTGTTGCCGTGCCATTTCATGTGGAGCTGGGGGGGCACCCCCACCTTCCCATCTCACCTGTGTTGGCACACGGAAATCTCGCTTAAACCTCACCCTGTATAACCTTCATAGGAAAACTGAAGTAAGTATAGATTTAAATGGGAAAATAGATCAACTCGTTTTCATAATATTCTTAGGCCGTGTTGGTGGAGTGGGGATTGTTTGTGTTCCATTTCAAGATACGAGATGCATTTTGAATACCATTTTCTGTGACGGGTGGTACCCGGAGACCAACATTACCTTGTGTCTTTTTGACCTGGCAGGTGGTAGCGATGGACTGCTTGGTGACGAGGGAGATGCCCGAGGTGTTCTTGGAGCTCAGCGTCGGCCAGGCCATCCTGGGCAAGGTTTACATCCGGCTGTGGCGCCATCTGCGTCGCGCGCAGCACTTCCTCGCCCTTTGCCTTGGCACCCTGGGCCCGTCCTTCGTGGGAGCAAAGCTCCTCGAGGTCACCTGCAGGAACAGTCCCGAAGAGTCCGTGACCTGCGGTGACTACGTGGCCCTGAACGGCGCCGTCACGGCCAAGCCCTTGATGACGGACTTGGAGTGGGATTGTCAGTTCGCCGGTGAGCGCTGTGAGGGCTTGGTGGTAGCCAGCTCCGGCGGCGTCCAGGCTATAGACTCCCGCTTCGGTATAAGCACGAGCAGAATAGCCCGCGGCTGGGTTCGATGCCCGTTTGGCCAGGTGGTTTCGGGACTCGAGGTGGTGAGGAAGGCCCTCGTGTATGACCCGGTGGGTCAGATGTACGTCAGTGGGTGTGGCTTGGTCGTGAAACACCAACTGTGACTGGCTGGCTGGCTAGGTCTCGTAACACTGTGTCTAGTCACAGAGCTGTGGCATATGTGAATATTGTCAGTCCTGCATGTTAAATCACCTTTCATTAGAATTAGATAATCGTACGTCATTCCTTGTAGCTAAAATTCCTTTTCAAATTTGATTATACTAGATATCAATTTTGGATGCATCGACGTGTCCAAAAGAAGTAACTAACAAGGAATTTTTATAGTAATTTTTATGACAAAAATTTTACTGAGATTTGATTTTAATAAGCGTAAGTTAGAATGTATATTTTCTCTCGAAGACACGCTACTGATGACAAACATACTTTATATAAGTATTATATACCACGTAATGTTCACGGCGTTAGAACTCTTAGACTATTTCTCTCGAGACATTTTGTATCCATACTGGAATACACCAGCATCAAGCGAGACTTCCGTGATAAGCCTAGGATCTCTTGAGACGAGAGAATATGGACAACTTTTCCAATTAGCTTGTTTTTTAAGGGAAGTGTGCACGGGATCACCCCATAGCCAATCATAGTGTAAGAGTAGGATAAGAATCCTTCTGTAACTAGAGAACTATATCAAAATCTAATGATCTATTTCATTATGGATCCACTACGGAAAAAAAAAAAAAAATATATATATATATATATATATATCCTCGTTCACCACACTGGAAAGAGAAAATAAGAACGGTAAATACTT
>JAYMFT010052767.1:0-15187 GCA_038088735.1 Panulirus argus
AGCCACTCCCCTCATTTCACTTGCTCTCACCTTTTGCCATTCTACACTCACTCTCTCCTGATATTTCTTCACATAAGTCTCCTTTCGAAGCTCACTCACTCTTACTACTCTCTTCTCGACATCTGCGGGTTCTACAGCTAGCTATCCTATTGCTGGCATCGGAGCCAATGCAGAAGATTATAAAAAACCAAAAAAATATATGTAATCTAAATAGACATTTGATAAATCAAATCAAATTGGTATGGTACATATATATACTACATTGAATTACAGATATGTAATAATCAAAATCTAATGCAGATTGTATGACTGACTATACACAAAATCTGAACACAAGCGACCAGGAAGAACACATGAAGTCCAGCTGGCGGACGTAAACAAACCTTCACAATGAACTTGTGTGGTTCTCGCCTCATGTTCCATTATTTTGGACGTAACATTCGTTACTTTCAGACGTCTTTCTCCGCGGCTAGTTACAAGAGTGCTATAAGTTTAGATAAGTTATATCCTAATAGTGATCTCGATATTACTAAAATACATACGGTGGGTAGACCGAGTTCAGTTATTGTAGCTTTCGTGAATATATCTTTATGGTTGCTGAAAAATTAATTTAGGTGTTTAGACAGATAACATAACGAATAACATCTTATACAATATACATATCCATCTAAAATCACCCATACATATACAGGTCGACTTTTGCCGATAATGAACCAACAAAACACATCCTAAACCTGGGCCGAATTGCTGTCGGCGTTTGGTCGACAATTCGGCACACAATGACAGTTTATCCCCTAAAAAATGGCAGGGAAACAGTTGTCAGTGGTACACTCGTTAAACTGGTACCCTAACAGGAAGATCCATAGAAAGAAAAGATACCGTGTCCGCAAAAACCATTGTCTGTTCCCCTTATATTTTTGAAGGTTTACTAGGGGTACAAGGATATGACGCTCTCAGGGTAAAATCACTATACATATAGTTGCTGCAACTAGTGTTCCTTCTGGTGTCAGTGCCAAAAACCCACCTCAGTGTGTGCCTCAGGTTATCTGGCTCCCACTTCATTTTGAAAATTTCGCTTCTGGGTGCTGTATTTCTTCCACCTGTAATTCAAGATGGTTGGCTCTAATCTTTCTGTGGAAGAGAAAGACTGAATTCTTGCCTGAAAGCAAGAAAATGTTGGCGCAGGTGAGATTTCTAGGTACACTGGGCATGAAGAATATATGATCAAGCAGCTGCTTCCTGCAAAACCTCATCAGTGCCTCACTTCAATTATATCAAGAACCTGTGGATCCAAAACATGGACCTAGAACCCCTCCTTGAACCTTACTAATTCCATGTCCAGATTTCTGTAGATGGTAGCCAAGGCCAAAGGAGAGAACATAAAGTAATAAAATGTAAGAGTGTCACCATCTTTGAAAATGCATGGGGGGGGCGGACAAGATTTTTTGCAGACATTATATGTAGCTAAACTGTCCTGGAAAACTTTAAGACTAGCTGATTTTCTTTATTTCAGTAAAAATGTTGTATACTTATGTTGGTGAATTTGTATTTGTTGAGATATATTTGATATGATAAAGATAACATTATACTTTTTTCCTCAGGCACCCAAGACAGAGGGTCTAAATTTTTCTGGATATGTGCCTATGGGTGAGTTTCTCTTATTATTAGTGTGATTACTTTAAGGTTTTGACTAACATAGTTTCATACCAGCATTTTGTACTTTGGTGTTGGTAGTGTATATCATTAGTTGATGGAACATCATTTTATGTTGATTTGGCAAAGTAAAATATGCTAGAAAAGTTGATAATGTATTTTTGCCTGCACATATTTCATACTGAATATGTGAAACTACAAATAGACTTTGGTATGTACAGTTGTTTCCAGTTTTAAACTTTTGATAAACATTTTCACTAGATATACGCTCACTGAACAAATGTTCTGTTGCAGAGAAAATGCATGTGACATACTCCCGCAGCAGTGGACCAGGTGGACAAAATGTCAATAAAATTAATACTAAAGTTGATCTTCGATTTAATCTAGCAGCTGCTGATTGGCTTTCTCAGGAATTAAAAGAAAAAGTTGCTGAAAAGGTAAGTCTTTATAACATGTAATCAGATTATTGAATTTTAAGACAGGTCTGTTATAACAAATGGCAAAGTTAGTGAATATAATAGTAAATATAAAAGAAAACTAGGGACTGTCTCTTCAGAGGAGAATGCTGACATTCGTAAATATTAATCAGCACATTCTTCTTGTGACATATAATATTGCTCATAGCATAACATGAACTGATTTCTTTAACTGGTTTGGGATACCATGTTTCTCACAGACAGACATGGCCTTTTAAGCACCTGAGACAGCATTTGCTTGGTAGGGCAATAAATTGATATATATCAATCAGTATTCACTCCTTCAATCATTGTAGAATATATAAGATCAACAAATGCTCAGATACAAGTCTCAATAGATATACAGCAACCTGCCCTGGCTTGTGATGCCAGTTGTATGGAGTTAAGGTGGTACCAAACCACTATCATCCTCCATTCACTTCCACTTGCTCAGTGGTGTTGTGCAAACGTGTTGACTCTTGTTTGACATCAGCTTCTGGTATTTTTATTTTCACTTTTGGTGTTCAGAGATGTTGGATGGATAGTCTTTTAGTTCAGCATAATCACATTGGAAGTATGTGCAATATTCTGCTTTATGAGTCAAGATTTGAAGGACACGTACTGTCCTGATTCATTCCAGGATGGGAAAGTTTTTGGGTTGTCAGGTCAGTAAAGAAACTTGACAATTGAGAGTTATGCCTTTTCAGTATTGTACCATAGCATTTTAAGAGAGTACTTTCAACTCACTTAATCAGTCTAGCATCGCTTAAGTGGTAGTGCTGGCATAGCTCAAAGATTTCTGATTATGGTAGATTTAAAAGAAGAATTATCAGGCTAAGTCACCTAAACATAAATTGTTTTTCAGAATGCTGATTTCATCTTAAGTGCAGGAAAATCATGGACTGTTCCTGTACAACAGTTCATTTACCTTGGAGTCACTTTTGTTCTCTTAAATTGCTGCACTTTGCCTTTGAGTAGACAGTCCTCTGTTCTACTTACAGTACATGTACCTTAGCTCATAGTGATTTTTTTTTTTTTCCACACTGTGCTATACCAGGATGCTTGTTAAGCAAACCTGGGATTAAAGACAGTACACCTTATTTTGGGAATATTTCAGAAACATAGTTGCTTGCCCTGCAACTGAACTTTGACGTAAGTGACTGCTGCCCTGCCAGACTGGCAACATGATGTTGGAGTCTCCTGTTATTTCTAGGTCATTGGTGATCCCTTAGGTTGTCTCTTCTAACTTTCAGAAAAAAAGTGATCTTTTACATATAGCCGTGGGAAAGGCAGACCAAGTCAAGTTCAAAAAGTGCTCTAAATTAGAGCACATTGAGAAATAATTACACAACAGTACATTTTTCTTCTTGGACCCCAGTATAAGTCTCAGGTTTCAGAGCAGAGTATATAGGTCATCGATAATAGATTGGGTAACTTCCACAGACTTGGGTTTAGACTATTTTGATTCTTTAGACCAAGGTTTTTCAACCTAGGGGTTGTGACCCTTGATGGAGTTGCCATGCATTTTCTTGGGGTCATGAATCCATCAAGACTCCTCCATGGCTGTCAAAACATATCTTTTTTAATAACAAAGTTGGTAACTCTCCTGCTCAGTAAATTTTATGAAAGCCTGAGTTGTTGCTGTGTTTGACGTATTCAGTAACCCAAGTTCTGTCAGTTTCTCACATTTTCTGGTTTTAATGAATCCTTAATTATGAACATGCTTTGCTCATGGGTGGAGTTCTCAGGGCTTCTGAGAGTGGGGTGCAGGGGGTACATTGTACCCGGGCCTGGGGATCCACAAGGGGTCCCGGGAATTTCATGGGATTTTAGAAAATGCAGAAAATCAATAGAGCACTCCATTCCACCCCTCTCTCCTCTTCCATACCCTTTTTGGCCTTACAGCTCATGGCATAAAACTGTATTGGATAGAAACAGGTTGACTAATGGAAAAGGGAAGGGGTCTTGAAAGAAAATGTACCTTTTAATGAAATTCCTCTTAGGGGCCCAGGGGGTTCAAGTAACGTTGGACAAATTGAAATAAGTTTTCATAGAAAAAGGTTGAAACCCACTTCTCTAGATGGTTCTTGAAACTGGTTCCTCTGTTCTTTGCTTGGAAGGTTTATGTCCATCTGATCCAGAAATGAGAACTAGGTGCAGTTAGAAGAAAGATGAGTCTCCATTCAGCTTTTCATATGAGGGTAGTTCATGGGTCTTAATTCACAAGGAGGAGTATCTGTCTAGTGACATTCCAATTGGACTTTAGTCTACAGGGAAGTTTGGGTTACCATGTCCTCAGACTTGTCTTCCCAGTCTTCTGCCTGGGAGGAATTCTTTTGGCCTTGCACAAGTGCTCATGGAATATAACACATTTCTGTAACAACGCTTTGCATCACTTATACAGATGGATCATATATTTGTCATATGCACAGAGGGGCATTTACTTCAAGACACAACAGCAGGTCACACACATGATGGTTGCAAGTTGAATGTGGGAAATATTGTAAAATGCACCAATAAACACTTTGTACACACATAATAACAATTAACAAACAGTATTGCAGGCATACATTTCTGAACAATGGAGGACGGGAGTGTGTGAGAGGAACCACAGAAAATTTTTAAAGGGCACGTGCATAGCACCTTCTGGCATGGTTGCTAGGAAGCTTCTAATGCACTTATGGCATGTGCATCATGGGGTTGCCATATATCTCCATAAGGTTGGATTATCATGAGAGCAGGCTTTAAGGAATAAGTTGCCAAAATTTCATATGTCATTCAGAATTCCTCAGTTACATGTATAAGTGAATTATTTCATTTGAATGACATGACTGTCATGTCAGAGGTGCCAACTGGATGAGACCAGACATTAACACGACAGTTGCATCATGGTGTGTAATGGTGGTAAAATGTTTATGGTTGGGATGATGAGGTAGGTGAATGCAAAGGTTTTTGAAAGAGGGCGGGGTCTGCAGTCTGTCAGGAGGGATGGGGGTCTAGGAGGCGAGTCAGTTATTGTTTGCTGATGACTAAGTTGCTGGTGGCAGATTTGTGTTATAAACTGCAGAAGCTTGTTTCTGAGTTTAGAAGTGTATGAAAGGAGAAAGTTAAGAGTAACTGTAAATGAAAGCAAGGTTATTAGGTTGAGCACTAGAGAGAAATAGCTTAATTTGAGTGTAACTTTGAATAGTGAGAACTTGGGAGGAAGTGGAGTGTACAAGGCAATGAATGAAGCTCTGGGAGCTGAAATAAGCCATAGAGTGTGTGGGGATTAATCTCCTGGGCACATTTATGGGTGTGTGGAAAGAGAGGTCACAGTCTGTAAGGGAAAAGAAGAGTGTGTAATGGTATAGCAGTACTTAAGTGTTGTATGGATGCGTAGGCCACAGATAAAAAAATACAGAAGAGAGTGTATATGTTGGAAATGAAATGTCTGAAGACAGTATGCAGTGTAAGGAGGGTTGATTGAAGAAATGGTAGGGTAAAAGAGAGGTATGGCAATAAGAGGAGTATGTATGAGAGAGCTGAAGAGGGTGTGCTGAAATTGTTAGGCATATGAGAGGAGAGGATGACTAATAGGGGTGTCAGGAAAAGGGGGAACTGATCAGAATGAACTGGAAGGTTAGAATAAAAGATGTCCTGAGATGTTAGGGCCTGTACATTCTGGAAAGTGTGAGGTGTGCATGGGACAGAGCAAGTTGGAGCAATGTGGTATACAGGGATGCAATGCTATCATTGGACTGAACCAGGGCATATGAAGCAGTCAGGGGAAACAACAGAAAGGTTTGTGGGGCCTAGTTGTAGATAGGGGCTCTGATTTAGGCACATTTTACATGACAGTTAGTAAGTGGATGTAAGCAAATAAGGACATACTTTGTCTGTTCCTGGTGCTACCTTGCTGTTACAGGAAATGGTGAATAAGAGTGAAAAATATGTATGTTTATATTTATATCTTTTTCCTAGCAGTTCCACTTCTTCCATTTGAAATTTTCATCAGTGATCACAGAGCTCTGTCCAGAGGCAAGAAATATACCGTATATTTTAGAGTGAAAACCATTTTTCTGCCAAAGACTTAGCCTTAGGTACATGTGTTTACCTTTCCATCCTTTATCTCTCATACCTTTTTTTTAGAAACAATTTCTTGATTTTTTGCCATATGAAGCCAGAGGTAAGATTAGTGGAAAGTAAGTGATAAAGATTGGTGGCTGGGTTGTGTCACCTGCACTGCTGTGCCAGTGACACTTTAGTCCTTGATGTATTGCTGTATGGTTGTTGGGTCTGTCTGAATAGGCATTAGCTGGGCAAATATATATATGGTGATGAAAATGAGTGAATTCCTCATGAATATTATTTCTTTAGGAGATAAAATGATACTTTAATCCTCCTGTAAGCATTTGGTCTCTATTTTACATAGAGGGCTCTGCCTCCAATACTGTAGATGAATAATTATACTACAAAGCCTACACTGGACATAGAGTTGGAAAGTGTGAACTTGAAGAGAGAGCCTGTATGATCTTAATTTTCAGTCTGAAAGTTGAAATGTAATTGAAGATAATAGACAGACAGACATATTGAACATATCTGTTTTTTTCTTGGTAACTCAGTGCTTTATGAATTTATTTGATGAATTATAGTGAGGTTTTATGTAATGTTTATATAACTTAACTAGTCCATATTTCTTATTCATTGCAATTTGTTGTCATCATCTGATATTGCAGTGGTTCATGTTACACTTAAAAATTTACCATGTACCAAGTGGTTTCTATTAGAGAATTATTAAGTGTGCTACTTATTAATTACAGTGACTCAATTTCAGAAAAATTAATGGGAAGTTCATCAGTTGAGTAAAATATGATTCATAAACTTTTGCCTAAGTGGAATCTAGTTGAAAAAATATTCATATAGCCCTTCTAGATAGGTAGGATAATACACTGTAATAGAAACTTATTTTTTTCAGTACAAGACTAGCATCACTATTGAGGGATTCTTGGTTGTGCGGTCAGACAAGACAAGATCTCAGCAGTTGAATTTAGCTGACGCAATGGATAAGTTGCGTCATATGATCCACACAGCTGCTTATGTTCCACCACCATTATCTAAAGAATCTTTTGAAAGAAATCGCAGAAGGTAGGATTTTAATCACTAAAGAGGGAAAGCTTATTTTGAAGCATAATTAATGCATTACAGTATATCTTTATTATTACTAGATATTTCCAAAAGAACACACAAGTCCAATGAGAGAAACTGCCTCAATCCTTTCACAAAGCAAAGCAAAGAAGACTGCTGTGCTGAATCAAAGATCCACCTAAAACAAATCTTCAAAATTAATAACTTGAAACTGAAAATAACATACTTTTCATCTCTAAAGTTAAGGTTTAATGAGAATCCATTTGTAATGGTGGCTGTGCCTTCTACCATTAAGGGTTAGGCTGATTCCTTATGTATGGGCTGGATTATTCATTCACTTCATTAGATCATTTGGCAGAGGGAATAGAGCAAGTAAATCAGACTGAGCAGTATCATCTTTCCATTGAGGTTGGGTAAGTTTATTTGGGACATCATGTCACCTCCTGTATACCACAGTGCTCCAGTTCACTCTATCCCATGCACGCCTCACCGTTATGCATGTTCAGGCCCTAATCATTCATTATCTTTTTTATTCCACCCATCCAACTCCAATTAGGTCTCCCCCTTATCTTTGTCCCCATCACTTCTGACACATATTTCTCTTTGTCAGCTTCTCCTGACCTATTCCCTCTATATTCCCACACCATTTCAGCATACCTTCTTCAGCTCTCTCAACCACACAGTTTATAATGCCACACCTCTCTCTTACCCTTTTATTACTTAATTGATCAAACCACCTCACTCCACATACTGTCCTCTAACATTTCATTTCCAATGCGTTCACCCTCCGCAAATCCTCATCTATAGCTTATGCCTCCCCTCCATACCGTTAGGAATACTATACCTTCACACACACCCATGTTCTCCCTCGCTGACAACAACCACACTTTCCACACACTTCTCAAACTCTCTGAACGTTTGCCCCTTACCCATCCTATGACTCACTTCCACTTCCATGGTTCCATTCACTGTCATGTTCACTTCTAGGTATCTAAAACACTTCACCTCCTCCAAATATTCTTCATTCAAACTCACACCCAGCTAACCTGTCCCATTGAACATAATAACCTTGCTTTTATTCATATTTACTCTCAACTTCTTTTACACACTCTCCCAAACTCAGACTCCAACTTCTGCAGTTTCTCACTCAAATCTGCCTCCAGAGCTGTGCCATCAGCAAACAACAACTAACTTCACAGGCCCCCCACACCTCATACTGTCTGCACACTTGCCTCTGTCTCCAAGACCCTTGTATTAACCTCCCTCACTACCCCATCCATAACCAAATAAAATAGCCATGGTGACATCACACACCCCTGCTGCAAACCAACCTTCACTTGGAATAATTCACTTTCCTCTCTTCCTACTCACATCCACACCTTACACTCTTGAAAAAACTAAACTACTCACTGCTTTTAGTAGCTTTCATTCCACACCATACATCTGTAATACCTTCCACAAGGCATCTCTGTCAACCCTATCATATGCTCTCTCCAGATCCATAAATACCTCATACATATCCTTCTGTTTCTTTAAGTATTTCATACATTCTTTACGGTAAACACATGAGTCCACACATTCTCTTCCACTCCTGAAACCACATAGTTCCTCCCCAGTCTAATGCTCTGTACCTGCCTTCCCCTAATCAATTACCATTCCCATACAATGTACCATGAACTCTCAATAAACTTACACCTAAGTAATTTGAACACTCACCTTTGTCCTCCTTTCCTTTATACATTGGAACTATACGCACATTCTACTAGTCAAGCTACTTACCATGATCCTTACGTACATTGAAAATCCTAACTAACCAGTTATCAACACAGTCACCCCCTTTCTTGAGAAATTCAGTTGCAGTACCATCCACTACATTCAATTATCACATTCTATCTTATATAAAGCTTTCATCACCTCTTCTGTCTTCACCAAATGACTTCCTATGACTCTTTCACTTCACATACCTCTATGATGCAAACACAGTGCCTCTGAGAGGGGGGTGCAGGGGGTACGTTGTATCTGGGCGTGGGGGTCCGGAAATTTCCTGGGATCTCAGAAAATGCAGAAAATCAACAGAGCACTCCATTCCACCCCTCTTTCATCATCCTTACCTTTTTTTGGCTTACAGCTTATGACATAAAACTGTAGTGGATAAAAACAGGATGACTGATGAAGAAGGGAAGGGGGCTCGAAAGAAACTTTGTACCCCCTGATAAAATTCTTCTCAGGCCCTGCCCAAACACCCCATGTCTGTCACCCTATCATCATATACATTCAACAGTCTTTCAAAATACTCTTCCTCTTCACTACCAATGACCACTTCCCCAATTGCTCCCTTCACCAGTGTTCCCATTTGTTCTCTTGTTGTTCTTACTATTAACCTACCTCCACAACAACCTCTTATTCTTCACGAAATTTACTGATACTTGCTCAACCTAACTCTAACTTTCCCTGTTTTTCAACCCCTGTACCTTCCACTTGACCTGTCATTTTCTCATGTAGATCTCACAATACCTTGCACTCCTTCCAAATAAGCACCACCCATACACCTCCCTTTTCTCTTTCATTAGCAACTTTATTTCATCCTTCCATCACTCACTTTTACTTCATCTTTCCACCACTCACTACCCTTTCTCACCTTCTCACCTCCCATCTTTTGCATGCCATAAACTTTTATTTTGCACACGCCAGTACTTCTCCAAGTTCCTCCCATTCCTCTACCACTGCTGTAGCTTTATTTGCTCTCACCTTTGTCATTCTACGCTTAATCTCTTTTGGTACTTCTATGCGTAAGTGTATCCCCAAGCTCACTTACTTTCACCACCCTCTTCTCACCCGTATTGTTTCCTCTTTACTGTAAACTTCCACAGATTTTCATCTCTACATCCACCATGTAATGATCAGACATCCCACCAGCTGCCCCTCTCAGCACATTCACATCCAAATAGCTCTCTTTTGCACATCTATCAGTTAATATGTTATCCACTATGCCAGGTCACCATCTTTCTTATTCACATACATATGCCTGCATATGTCCCTCATTTTAAACCAGTTATTCTAAATAACCACACCTTTTTCTGCACACAACTCCATAAGCTGTTCACCTTACTGAATACCCCAAGCTTCCCAATTTTCCTCAGAATTGCCATATTACTCACCTACACATTTAAACTATAACTAATGCGTGGTCTTTTTTATAAAAATTGCTGACACACTTACTCAGCTGCTCCCAGAACACATGCTTCTCATCTTTCTTCTCATTGCCAGGTGCAAAAGCACTGATAATCACCCATCTCTTGCATTCCACTTTCATTTTTATCCACATCAGTCAAGAGCTCACTTCCTTACTCTCCTTCACACATTTGCACAACTGCTTCAGCAGTAGTGCTTCCTCTTCCTTAGCTTTTGCTCTCACACCAAACCCAGACTTTAACTCTAAGACAACCCCAAACCATTCTTTCCCATTACCCCTTGAGCTTTGTTTATCTCGGAGTCAGACTATCCATGTTTCTTTCCTCACACATACTACCTGTTTCTCCTTTCCTCTTATCATGGTTACATCTATACATATTCATACACCCTAGCCTGAGCCTATGAGGAAGATAAGCACTTCTCACTTTGCTCCTCCTGTTCAGTCTTTTAGCTCTTGCCCCTTACATCACCTTCTACAGCATGAAGGAAATACAGAACTGGAATTCTTTCTCCCCTACCAAAGGGATACCCCTTTTTTAAGTTGTATTAATCACATTAGTAATAACAATAGTAATAGTAATAAAAACAATAATAATGTTTTCATACTTATTTGCCACTTCCTGCTTAGTGTGGCAACACCAAGGACAAATTAAGAGTGGTCTTATTTTTTCACAGCCACTTTTAAGTTGTCATGTATAATGCACCAAAAGCAAAGCTCCCATCCACAACAAAGTCCCATACACCACACCTTACTATGGTTTCCCCTGATTGCTTTACAAGACAGCACTGAATACAGCATCACTTCAGTTTGCTCTGTCCCTTGTATGCCTCAAACCCTCCCGCATGTTCAGGCCCCAATAACTCAAAACATCCTTCCATCCTGTCCTATGTCTTCCCCTTCTCTTTGTTCTAATAATTTCTGATGTGTACCTCCTTAGTATCTCCTCACTCGTCTCATCTGATGTTATGACCATTTGAGCTCACCCTTCTCTGGTCTCTCTTACCACCACACCTCTCTCTAACACTCATATTTTTATTTGATCACCCCTCTTCACACCTCATATTGTCCTCAAACATTTCATTTCTAACACATCCCACCTCTTCCATACATTTTTATGTAGGCTTATGCCTCACATCTATACAATACTGCTGGAACTACTATACCATCAGATAAACTCATTCTGCCTCCATAAATTGTGAAATCTCTTTCTGTATGCTTCTCAGTGCATGCAGGACCTCACCTCACTTCTGTTCCCATTACTACATCTGCAACCATATACACTCCTAGTTATTTAAAACACTCCACTTCCAGCAGGTTCTCTCCAATCAAACTCACATTCCAACAATCCTATCAATTCTTCATTACCAAACTTAAATAACTTTACTTTTATTTACATTGCCTCTTAACTTTCTCCTTTCTTGTACTCTCCCAAACTCAGAAACCAGCTTGTGTGTTTCTTACTCATTCTTTGAAGTGAGAAGTTCTTTGATGAGACTGTACTAGTAAGATGAGGGTTGAGGGGTTTCTAAGCCTTGGAGGTTCATGAAATATCTCCCAGAGGGAAGGTGATTTTTTGTTCTTCTCAACATATTTCTGACATTATTCTCACACTTTAATTCACATCTTATTACTGAGCCATATTCATTTTAAAATATTCTTATTATCTAATAGGCACAAGTCATATGAAAGTAAACTTCCATATATATGAATAATTATCAGTATTTATTGTTGCCAGACATGAGGCATCAGTGCGAGAACGCTTACGCCAGAAGAGGATACGCTCCCAGGTTAAGCAAGGAAGGCAAGAACCTCAATGTGACTTATAATTTGCAATAACGTATTGTTAGTAAAAACATTGCAATATTTTAAGTACAATACAGTGTCAAGGAAAGAAAGTTTGCTATAGTTTTATGTCCTCAGACTTTGTGTCTTTTAGTTGAAAATTCAGTGTTTTTGCTTTGATCTTGTCTCACTGATATATAGGAAATAAATTTTGCGTTTCCTTTACAGAATTTATGTCTAACTATTACTGGACATCTTGTTTTGCATTCAGATTATATTAGGAGCACTTTTGTAATTTAAAGCAGTATTTTGCTTTTCATCAGATCACAATTCCACTTGATGGGACATTTTTTATTAACAATTTATATTGTTAATTTTGTAAATTTTGTGAATAGATATCTTGTATGTCTGTATGAATATATGCAACTTTACTAATATAATCAAACAGATAATTTTCATCTTTTTTTGATACCTAATTGCTTCTCCCTGCTTGTGTGAGTTAGCATGAGGAACAGATTAATAAAAGGCTCATTTGCACACATTCTCCTTTGCCTATGTATCATTTACCACACATTGCAATAACGGCCATTGACCCCAACTCCCCTCACCCATGTATGCTTATGTATGCACCTTTTCTAACCTACAGACAGAGCCCTGTGAACATCTGTGAGAACACTTGCTCTAAAAAATGTGGCAAATTCATGAAAATGTGCTCTTTTTAACACCATAAAATGAATGGGATCAATGGATGCTTATCTTGTGGTATAGATGACCATGCAGTAACCTGCCCAGGTCCTTAACATCTTAGTATGAAGTTTACATGGTACTGCCCAACTGGCCACCACCATTCATTTCACTTGACGATGTGTGCATAGTGCCTCCATTTTTGTTCTTTCTTTTCTCAAAGTCTGATCAGTTGCATTTTTACTTACTTATAGTATACATGACATTAATTGTAATTAATCAGTTACTTTTTTTTAAAGGAGTGACATATCTTCTGGTGCACCTGATGCTGCCTTAATACTAGCATTACCTAGTAAAGACTGTTTTGGTTAACTAAGCCAGGCAATACCCCTATATTCCCTGCATATCATAGAAGGTGACCAAGAGGGGCAGGGAATGGGAGCAAGAAACCATTTCTTTCTTGTATTTCAGTTTTTTAAAGATGGAATAGAAGAAGGGGCAAAGCAAGGAATGCTCATCCTCCTTGAAGGCTCAGGGCAAGGTGTTTGAATGTGTGTGGATGTAAACTAAAAGAGAGTAAAAAAGAAAAAGGTAATATGTTTGAGGGAAAGGACCTGGAAGTTCTGTCTCTGAGTTAGACAAAGTTCAAGGGTAAAGAATGGTTTGGGAATGTCTTGGGGTAAACTTTGGGGTTGGTGTTAGGGCAAGAGTTAAGGAAGTGGTAGTACTACTACTGAAGCAGGAGTTGTGGGAGTGTGTGTTAGCAAGTGATAACAAGAGATGGGTAATTATTTGTGCATATACACATCTGGCTGTGAAAAGAAAGATAAATATAAGCAAGAGTTTTGGGAGCAGCTGAGTGAGTGTGTCAGTAGTTTTAATGCAAGAAATCCAGGTATTAGTGATGAGTGATTTAAATGCAATAGTGAGTAATGTGGCAGTTGAGAGCATAATACGGGGAATGGGATATTTAGTAAGGTTAATAGAAATGGTGACCGGCTTGTGGAGTTGTGCTGAAAAAGGACTGGTGATTGGGAATACCTGGTTTAAAAAGAGGGACATACACAAGCATATGTGGCTAAATAGGAAAGATAGTGTGATGGTAGTATTGAACTGCATACTAGTTGATACGTGTGCAAAAGAGAGACTTGGATGTGAATGTGTTGCTGGGCAGCTGGTGGAATGTCTGATCATTGCCTTGTAGAGGTTTTTGGAAAAGAGGAAATAATTTGTGAGAAAAGAGGGAGGTGAAAGTAAATGAGCTTGGATTAGGTGAAGAATGTGAGGTACTTAGGGAAGCAGTGCTGGCATGTGCAAGAGAAGTGGTAGCATGTGGGAGGTGGGCAGGTGAGAAAAGGTAGCGAGTGGTAGAATGATGAAGTACAATTGCTAGCGAAGGAGAAATGAGAGCTTTATGGGCAGTACTTACAGGGAAAGTGTGAATGATTTGGAGATGAAAGTGTGAGTAATTTGGAGATGTACAGGAGAAAGCAGCAAGAGGTCAAGAGGTTGAAGAAAAGGGGGTAATTAAGAGTTGGGTGAGTGAGTATCAACAAACTTCAGGGAGAATAACATATTTTGGAAGGAGGTTAATAGTGAGAAAATATAGAGAACAAATGGGAACATTGTCGAAGGGGGCAAATGAGGAAGTGGTAACAGGCAGTGTTGAAGTGAAGATATGGGGTGAGTATTTTCTAGGACTCTGAAGAGATGGAGTAAGTATTTTCAAGGACTGCTGAATGTTTGATGATAGAGTGACAGACGTAGGGTGTTTGGGTAGGGAAGGTATGCAAAGTGTGAGAGATGTAGAAAGTGGGTATGGTGAAGAGAGATGAGGTAGTGAAAGCTTTATGTAAGATTAATTGTAGCAAGGTGGCTGGGGTGGATGGTATTGCAGGTGAATTTCTTAAGGCGGTGACTATGCTGTTGATTGGTTAGTTGGCATTGGAGAGAGGGATGAGTATGCAGTCTGTTGCGGATGAAAGGGCCTGGGAAGCATGTCAGTTGTTGTTTGCTGATGATACAGCACTTGTGGCTGATTTGAGAGAGAAACTGCATTAGTTGGTGACTGAGTTTGGAAGTGTATGTGAAAGAAAAAATTGAGTAAATTTTTTTTTCTTTTTTTATGTTGAAGGCTCCAGTCACCGACAAAAGTCCACATCAAGGCCAGGCCCTAATTGAAATATAGAGAGAATTGAGAAAGGGGGAAAACCAGGCAGGGAAAGTATTTACAAATTTTTGAGAAAGTGAAAAACATGTCTCTTGAAATGAGCCAGGTCATAGTTATTGGGAA
>JAYMFT010052778.1:0-15186 GCA_038088735.1 Panulirus argus
GAAGTGAGAGCGAAGAAGAGTTTTAAAGACTCTGGAAATAGAAGAAACGAGAGCAATTAGGCAATAGGTGTAAGGGTTAAAGTTGTCATCTTTCTACCGGATGGCTTGCACCAAGGGTTAGCTACTAAGAAAAAGAAATGTTTGTTTTGGGGCAGCAGTAATACAGGCTAACAAATAAGTTAGCTAGGTCAAAGGGACATTCCTTGAGGACTCAACAAAGTATGCTATCTGACATATATGCTTTTTCCACATGAAACTGATGGAGTCCCTGGACGGCCTTACTCAATGAAATATAAGAGATGACATAGGTTCGGTAGGGTGAGATATGAGAAGATGATAAGAAACAGAATCAATCAAAATTGAATTAGAGGAAAATAGAGTAGCGTAAAGAGTGGCATTATCCATAAGAAAGTTAGCCATAGACTAATCAGATCTGGAGACAGAAAATTTTTAATTACCGAAATTACTGGAGATGTTTTCAATAGAGGACTAAAGAGATTAGTCAGTTTTGCATCTCATACGTATAAAGACGTGCTTAACTTCAAAAGCTATGCAGTGATTCCAAGAGAGAATTAGAGGAAAAATTTTCAGAAAAGATAGGTTTATGGTTCTCTCTTTGATGGGTAAGCCATCATAGAAAGATGAATCAAATCATGACTATAGGGAAAAGATCCGTTAGATGGGGTATTGGACATTCTAGCCAAGATATCCTCCACTATGTATCCAACACAACATTATGCTTCCAGGTCAGCAATTAATATCCATCCCAGGATATGCTAGAAAGAAGCCGTTCAATGATGACTGGTAAGTTTCCCAAAAGCCAAAGTTTGCGTTTCCAGGTGGGGACGAAGAATAGTTGTATCCACTTTCAAGATATAGAATTAAGATTGTGGTCAGAAGACCTTAATGTGGCACAAATATTGTATTAATACGGAGAGGGTTCAGAGGTGGTCGTGACGGTCGGAAACTCGTATTTGGCGTGTCTTTATCTGCTCTAGATCGTTAAGGAGGAATGAGGAAAATCCTTGGTTCCGCTGGCATCAACACGTGTAGAGCTTAGGTAATCATTATGATGTACAATGAAATCCCCTGCATACAAGAATTCAGAGTTCGGATGTGAAAAGAGTAATGTTACGTGAAAGGAAGTCATGTAGTCGAAGAATGCTACTTAACTGGAGGATATAGCTGGATACTTACGAAAGTTAACGGGATACTTGTAGAGGATACAGAAATGATAAGAAAAATGTCACAAAGATAGGAAACTAAAGATACACGAGGCAAACAATGGCAGTTTTTGTATCACAGTAGTGGCAAATGCCACCTTTGATGAAGAAACAACGGTAGATATTAAATTTAAGGGTATGATAACGTAGAGGGGACGAAACTTTGAACAGTTAAGGTGTAGAAAGAACAAAATCAGGACACAAGTGTGCTGTAGAGAGAGAAGGTTATCTATGAGATCCAACTCTAGCAAAAATCAATTGTACCTTCGGAAGTTGGTCCCAGACGCTTGATGCTGGTCAAGGGAGTCCTGAAAACAATCCACCACTCATCCTTGACTGATAGCTCCATTTTGATTCGACACCGGAGAATCTAAAAGGTGTTGTAATATCTTTCAAAAGAAAAGAGAATTATAGGAACAACTATTGTTGAGAGTGAAGGGTGTGTGAGAACTTTATGCAGATATTTAAACTAGAAATCATATACATAAGATATTTCTAAAATTATTTCATTTTATAATGACGGATATGTCATGGCGAAAACAGGGACCAATTATGGCGCTTGTTGGTGAGAAAGACCAGAAAAAGAGAGAAACTAATCACAGCTTCCCTGTTACTTACACACCTGATTCTTAAAGGCAGGTAAGCAATAGGAAGTGGGGAACACAAAAGCGACTAAAGTTCCACAACCTTACTGTTCGACGGAGAAAAAAGCAATCATAATGATAGGTGCTCGTTTAGTTCATCTTCATGCTGAAACTATGGCAATCAGCTGCCAGACACAGGAGGCAGGGACACATGCAGACAGATCAAAAAAGCAGAGGCTAAAACGTACTAATAGAACTAGGACAGGAAAGCAACATCATTACAGATAGAGAAAAATTGTTGGAGGTAGAGCATACCAAGTGGAAGAATTTAAGGAAAAAAATCGATTTTGTATCAACAACGACTGAATTGTAACCTAGAAGTTATCTCTCTCTATATATATAT
Organism: Panulirus argus; assembly: GCA_038088735.1. Classification (NCBI taxonomy): domain Eukaryota; kingdom Metazoa; phylum Arthropoda; class Malacostraca; order Decapoda; family Palinuridae; genus Panulirus; species Panulirus argus. The sequence continues at coordinate 2,211 of JAYMFT010052778.1, forward strand.
ATCATAGATAATATACCTCTACTTATTACAGCAACTTTATTCTGTTTACAGTCATAGAAATACCTCAGTTTTCTTCTTATTACAATAAGTAATAAAGAACCTCAAGCGTTATTGCTCTACTTACTTTAGCAACATTCTTATTTGCACATTTCATATAGGAAAATATTTGCAAATCATTGTTGTGAGAGTATTCATTAGAAAAGGCTAAGTGATCTCAAATTTAAATGAAATGCTTCACCTAGAAACAGAGATAATGCTGGCACCAACGAGTACTATATGTTGAATAAAGTGTTTGACTCTGAAATGGTCGTAGTACATACTAATGTTGTAGCTGCTCAAGGTAAGGAGTGATATAACAACCAGTAGGTGAAGGTGGTCTGGTACAGTTTTCCTGGTACAATGTATGGCTGCAAAAAGGTTCAGTTTGTGGGGTTGCAAGGCATCGATCCCCGTACCTCTCGCATGCTAAGCGAGCGCTCTACCATCTGAGCTACATCCCCATGGCCCTGGAGGTGCCGGGGATCGAACCCGGGGCCTTTCACATGCAAAGCGAACGCTCTACCACTGAGCTACACCCCCTTCATATAAAGTACTACAGCAGCGAAAGGAACTTTTCATTTTCCAAGGAAAATGACTGAAACCACTTTCATACTTTATCGTCGTTAAGCTTTGAAAATTATTAATGATACTAGGGGGGAAACTAAATATTCATCCAAGCTATATAAAATATACGAATATTCTTAACAAAACTTCCAACCAATTAGGGAGTTAGCTGTACCAAGTTTAGTATAAACTTAAAAAGATTGCATGACTTGGGTACTATCGACAAACTTATCCTTTATATAGACAAATATATATGAGTTATAAAAAGCGCTATGGACCATCTTGACAAAAAAATAATTCTGTAGCCCTACTACATATGAAAATGAAAAGTAATAAAACAGATATTTCACACTTGATCTTAAGAACCATTTATATATATTCCTCTTGGATCAAGACAGGGAATTTCTTCTGAAATCTACATTATACTCTATATTTGAACTACACACCTTTACTTCTAAGAAAAATGCCTTCAAGGTCCTTTACGAATGTAATACAAAAAACTTTTCTCTACATAAAGCATACAATTGTCTGTTGTAATCAAGTCAGTGACAAAGTGTTCGTTTTGTGTGGGAAAGGAGCGGGTTTGATTCCCGTCACCTCCAGGGCCATGGCTATTTAGCTCAGATAATGAAGAGCTCGTCTAGCATGCGAGAGGTGCGGGGATCGATACCCTGCATCTCCATAAACTAATCCCTTTTGCATTATGCATTGCACCAGACCAACTTCACGTGCTGTTTATGATGTGTGACGCTAAAGTCACCGATAATATAGACAGGTTCATTAGTCGTTAAGGTCAGGCGCTACTCTGATAACGTGATTCTTTCCTGGCAATGTGGTATATAGATGACTCCAATTTTTACTAGTATTACTAAGGTCAGTAATTTTACTAAAATGGCAAAGGTGTACTGAAATTCATCTGGAAATTTTGTGTTGCATGCCTTTTCTGACGGCTAAACCAATTTTTATATATAGATACCTAAAAAGATTGACATGGTAGGCAGATTTAAGTCGGGAAATTTGATGGCTTGGAGGTCCCAAAGGTCATGGCTACTCAACGGAAAGACTTTTGTTTGTTCAAGTATATTTTTGTTTCCTTGGTCGAAGCACCTTTTAATCTAGTATTGCATTCATCATACATCTAAACACAGTACGACTTTGTTCCATACCTCACCTCTTCCTTACACATTATCCTTTCCACTTGTCTCTTTGTATGAAACAAATAATGGCGTGCAGCGATCCACGAAAACATGATAGGGAACTTAGCTGTCGGAAGCTCCCTCATCGAGTAGTGCTGTTATTGCGTTCTTGTTGGGGCGGCTATGTTGACTCTTCATATGTTCATAATCGTGCGCAACGGAGTTTCAAACGGGCATATTTAGTCATGTGACATGTCTCTGATGTCAGTATCCCAAGCCCCCATGTAAATGGGATCAGTTTGAATCTCGCTGTAAGGAGAATAGTGAATGTTCTAATAAAGTGCGTATATATTCATGTGCACTATATTCATGTTCATGTACCACCTCCTTAGAAATAGTCTTTTTTAATTTGAGACTGACGGGAAATGATCTGTTCAGAACTTACCACTCACGGATATAAGACCAAGGGCATTCCATTACTAATAATTAAATAAGCATATATCTTGTAGGGGTTCTATAATAGACCTCTCACTGAGAAAACTGTATTGGTGATAAGAGAGTAGGGAACAGGTTTTTCAGTGTTTGAGGAAGTGTAAGTGAAGAAGAGTTTCAAAGACTCTGGAAATAGAAGTAACGATAGCAATGAAGCAATAGGTATAAAGATTAAGGTGGTCATCTTTCTTCCGGATGGATTGCACCAAGGGTTAGTTAATTAGAAAAAGAAATGTGTTTATTTTTGGGCAGCAGAAAGACAGGCGAACAAATAAGTTAGCTAAGTTAGAGTGACATTTCTTTAAGACTCAACAGAGTATGCTATCTGAGCTATATGCCTTTTCCACCTTGAACTGCTAGAGTCCCTGGAAGGCCTTACTCAAGGAAATATAAAAGATGACATAGGTTCGGTATGAGGAGATATGAGATGACAAGAAGCGGAATCAATCAAAATTGAATTAGAGGAAAATAAAGTACCAAAAAGAGTGGCATATCAGTAGGAAAGTTAGCTATAGACTAATCAGATCGGGAGATAGGAGAAAATTTTTAATTACCGAAGTTACTAGAGATGCTTTCAATAAAGAACTAAAGAAATTTGTCTGCATAAGTCAAGTTTGCATATTTCATACGAATAAAGGCGTGCTTGACTTGAGCAGCTATGCAGTGATTCCAAGAAAGAATGAGAGGAAAAATTTACAGAAGAGATTGGTTTTTGGTTCTCTCTTTGATAGGTACGTCATCAAAAAAAGAACATTAATATCATTACTATAGGGGAAAAGATCTATTAGGTGAGGTATAGGACATTCTAGCCAAGATAAACTCCACTATGTATTCAACACAACATGATGCTTCCAGGTCAGTAATTAATATCCATTTCAGGAGATGTTAGAAAGAAGCCGTGTAGGGATGACTGGTAAGTTCCCAAAAAAAGCCAAAGTTGGCGTTTCGAGGCGAGGACAAAGAATAGTTCCGTTCACTTTCAAGATATAAAATTACGATTGTGGTCAGAAGACCTTAGTGAGGCACAAATAATATAATCATACTGAGAGGGTTCAGAGGTGGTCGTGACGATAGGATACTCGTATTTGGTGTGTCTTTATCTGTTCAAGATCGTTAAGGAGGAATGAGGAAAGACCTTGGCTCTGCCGGCATCAACACAGGTAGAGCTTAGGTAAACATTGTGATGTACAATGAAATCCCCTGCATACAAGAATTCAGAGGTCGGATGTGAAGAGAGTAATGTTCCGTGACAGGAAGTCATGTAGTCGAAGAATGCTGCTTAACTGGAGGATATAGCTGGATATTTACGAAATTTAACAGCATTGTTCTAGAGGATACTGAAATTCTAAGATATAGGGCGCAAAAATCGGAAACTAAAGATTAACTAGGCAAAAAATGGTAGTTTTTATATCACAGTAGTGGCAAACGCCACCTTTGAAGAAGAAACAACGGTAGATATCAAAGTTAGGGGTCTGATGACGTAGAGGGGACGAAGCTTTGATCTGTTTTGGTGTAAGAAGAACAAAATCAGGATAGAATTGTGCTTTAGAGAAAAGGGTATCTATGACATCCAACTCTAGCAAAAATGAATAGAGCCATGTCGTGGAGGTGTCTTCGGAAGTTGTTCCCAGACGCTTGATGCCAGTCAAGGGAGTCCTGAAAACCATCCACCCCTCCTCCTTGACTAATAGCTTCATTCTGATTCGGCACCGGAGAATCTAAAAAGTGTTGTAATATCTTTCAAAAGAAAAAAGAATTATAGAAACAATTATGGTTGAGAGTGAAGGGTGTGTGAGAATTTTCTGTTGAATTTGAAATACAAATCATATGCATGTGATATGTGTAATCTTATTTCATTTTATAGTTACGGATGTCATGACGAAAACGCGGCCCAATTATGGCGCATTTTGGTGAAAAACACCAAAAAAATAGAGAAACTAATCACAGCTCCCCCGTACTTACACACCTGACTCTTAAAGGCAGGTAAGCAATAGGAAGTGGGGAACATAAAAGCAACGAAAGTTCCATAGCTTTACTGTTCGACTGAGAAAAAGTAATCATATTGGTAAGTGCTTGTTTAGTTGTTCTTCATGCAGAAGCTATGGCAATCAACTGCCAGACACGAGTGGCATGGACTTTTGCAGACAGATCACAAGAGCAAAGGCTAAAATGTACCAATAAAATTGGGACAGGGAAGCAACATTTTTACAGATAGAGAGGAATGGCTGAAGGTACAGGATACCAAGTATAAGGATTTTAGAAAAAAGAATTGATTTTTTATCAACAAAGACTGATTTGTAACCTAAAAGTTATCTCTATCTATATGTCATATATGATATACCTCTACTTATTACAGCAACTTCACTCTCTTTATAGACATAGAAATACCTCAGTTTTGTTATTTCTTACAATAAGTAGTAAAGAACCTCAAGCGTTAATGCTCCACGTACTTTAGTAACAACATTTTTATATGCACATTTGATATAGGAAAATATTTGCAAACCAAAATGAAAAGTTTCTTTAGCTGCTGTAGTACTTTATATGAAGGGGGTGTAGGTCAGTGGTAGAGCGTTCGCTTTGCATGTGAAAGGCCCCGGGTTCGATCCCCGGCATCTTCAGGGCCATGGGGATGTAGCTCAGATGGTAGAGCGCTCGCTTAGCATGCGAGAGGTACGGGGATCGATGCCCCGCATCTCCACAAACTGAACCTTTTTGCAGCTATACATTTACCATTAAAAGTGTACCAGACCACCTTCACCTGCTGGATGTTATGTCGCTCTTTATACTGACCAGCTACAACATCAATATGTACCACGACTACCTCAGAGTCGAACGCTTTATTCAATATATAGCACTCGATGGTGACAGAATCATCGTAGTTTCTAGGTGAAGCATTTCTTTTAAATTTGAGATCACTTAGCCTTCGCTAAGGAATAATCTCACAGCAATGATTTGCAAATATTTTCCTACATCAAATGTGCAAAAAAAGATGCTGTTAGTAAAGTAATTGGAGCATTAATGCTTGAGGTTCTTTACTACTTATTGTAAGAAATAACAAAACTGAGGTATTTCTATGTCGATAAATAGAGTAAAGTTGCTGTAATAAGTAGAGGTATATCATATGTGACATATAGATAGAGATAACTTTTAGGTTACAATTCAGTCTTTGTTGGTAAAAAATCAATTCTTTTTTCTTAAATCCTTAAACTTGGTATCCTGTACCTTCAACCATTCGTCTCTATCTGTAAGGATGTTGCTTCCCTGTCTAATTCTATTGATACATCTTAGCCTCTGCTCTTGTGATCTGTCTGCATGTGTCCATGCCACTCGTGTCTGGCAGTTGATTGTCATACTTTCTATATGAAGAACAACTAAACGAGCACTTGCCATTATGATTGCTTTTTTCTCCGTCGAACAGTAAAGCTGTGGAACTTCGTCGCTTTTGTGCTCCCCACTTCCTATTGCTTACCTGCCTCTAAGAGTCAGGTGTGTAAATACCAGGGGAGCTGTGATTAGTTTCTCTATTTTTCTGGTCTTTTTCACCAAAAAGCGCCATGATTGGGCCGTGTTTTCGCCATGACATATCCGTAGCTATAAGATGAAATAAGATTAGACATATCACATGGGTATGATTTCTGTTTCAAATGTCAACACAAAATTCTCACACACCCTTCATTCTGAACATTAATTGTTCCTATAATTCTCTTTTCTTTTGAAAGATATTACAACACCTTTTAGATTCTCCGGTGCCGAATCAAAATGAAGCCGTCAGTCACGGAGGAGGGGTGGATGGTTTTCAAGACTCCCTTGACCGGCATCAAGCGGCTGGGACCAACTTCCGAAGACACCCCCGACGTGGCTCTATTCATTTTTGCTAGAGTTGGATATCATAAATAACCTTCTCTCTACAGCACAATCCTATCCTGATTTTGTCTAACTTACATCCTAACGGTTCAAAGCTTCGTCCCCTCTACGTCATCAGACCCTTAACTTTAATATCTACCTTTGTTTCTTCTTCAAAGGTGGCGTTTGCCACTACTGTGATATAAAAATTGCCATTGTTTGCCTCGTGTATCATTAGTTTCCTATTTTTGTGCCATTGTGTTAGAATTTCAGTGTCCTCTACAAGAATCCTGTTAAATTTCGTAAATATCCAGCTATATCTTTCAGTTAAGTAGCATTCTTCAACTATATGACTTCCTGTCACGAAACATTACTCTCTTCACATCCGAGCTCTGAATTCTTGTATGTAGAGGATTTCATTGTACATCACCATGTTTACCTAAGGCCTACCTGTGTTGATGCCGGCAGAGCCAAGGTCATTCCTCATTCCTCCTTAACGATCTAGAACAGATAAAGACACACCAAATACGAGTATCGTACCGTCACGACCACCTCTGAACCCTCTCAGTACGACTGTATTGTTTGTGCCTCATTAAGGTTTTCTGACCACAATCGTAATTCTATATCTTGAAAGTGGACACAACTATTCTTTGTCCTCGCCTCGACACACCAACTTTGGCTTTTTGGGGGAACTTCCCAGTCATCCCAGCACGTCTTCTTTCTAACATCTCCTGGAATGGATATTAATTGTTGACCTGGAAGCATCATGTTGTGTTGGATTCATAGTGGAGGTTATCTTGGCTAGAATGTTCTATACCCCACCTAATAGATCTTTTCCCTAATTTGATTGTTCTTTTTCCGATGCCTTTCCCATCGAAGAGAGAACCAAAAACCTATCTCTTCTGTAAATTTTTCCTCTCATTCTTTCTTGTAATCACTGCATAGCTGCTTAGGTCAAGCACGCCTTTATACGTATGAAATATGGAACTTTGATTAATGCTGACAAATCTCTTTAGTCCTTTATTGAAAAGATGTCTAGTAACTTCGATTATTAAAAATTTGCTCCTGTCTCCCGATCTGATTAGTCTATAGCTAACTCTTCTACTGATAATGCCACTCTTTTCGGTACTTTATTTTCCTCTAATTCAATTTTGATTGATTCCTCTTCTTGTCATCTTCTCATAGCTCCTCATACCGAACCTATGTCTTCTTTTATATTTCTTTGAGTAAGGCCTTCCAGGGACTCTAGGAGTTCCAGGTGGGAAAGGCATATAGCTCATATAGCATACTTTGTTGAGTCCTAAAGGAATGTCACTCTAACCTAGCTAACTCATTTGTTCGCCTGTCTTACTGCAACCCAAAAACAAACACATTACATTTTCTTATTAGCTAACCCTTGGTGCAATCCATCCGGAAGGAAGATGACCAACTTAACCCTTATACCTATTGCTTCATTGCTCTCGTTTTTTCTATTTCCAGAGTCTTTAAACACTTGTTTTCTCTCGCTTCCTCAAACACTGAAAAGCCTGTTCCCTACTCTCTTATCGCCAAAACAGTTTTCTCAGCAAGATGTCTATTATGGAACCCCTACAAGAGAGATGCTTATTTAATTATTAGTAATGGAATGGCTTTTGTTCATATATCCGTGAGTGGCAAGTTCTGAACAGATCATTTCCCGTCAGTCTCAAATAAACAAAACTTAATTTCTAAGGAGTAGGTATATGAACGTGAATATAGTGCACTAAATACGCACTTCAATAGAACATTCAATATTCTTCTTGCAGCGAGATTCAAACCGATCCCCTTTATATGGGGTCTTGGTATATTGACATCAAAGCCATGTCAAATAACTGAATATGCCCCTTTGAAACTCCGTTGCGCACGATTATAAACATATGAAGAGTCAACATACACCCCCAAACAAGAACGCAACACCAGCACTACTCGATGAGGGAGCTTCCGACAGCTAAGTTCCCTATCATGTTTTCCTGGATCGCTGCACGCCGTTATTTTTTTTTTTTCATTCAAAGAGACAAGTGGAAAGGATAATGTGTAAGGTAGAGCTGAGATATGGAACAAAGTCGTACAGTGTTTAGATGTATGTTGAAGGCAACACTAGATTAAAAGGCGCTTCGACTAAGGAAACAAAAATATACTTGAACAAACAAAAGTTATTCCGTTGAGTAGCCATGACCTTTAGGACCTCAAAACCATCAAATTTCCCGACTTAAATCTACTTACCATCTCAATCTTTGTAGGTATCTATATATAAAAATTGGTTTAGCCGTCAGGGAAGGTATGCAGCACAAAACTTCCAGATGAATTTCACTACACCTTTACCATTTTAGTAAAATTACTGTCCTTAGCAATACTAGTAAAAATTGGAGTCATCTATATACCACATTGTCAGGAAAGAATTATGCTATCAGGCTAGTGCCTGATCTTAACGACTTTTGAACCTGTCTATATCATCGGTGACTTTAATGTCACAGATCATAAACAGCACGTGAAGTTGGTCTGGTGCAATGCATAATACAAAAGGGATTAGTTTATGGAGATGCGTGTTGTCGATCCCCGCGTCTCTCGCATGCTAGGCGAGCTCTCCATCATCTGAAATAAATTGCCATGGCCCTAGAGGAGACGGGAATCAAACCCGTTCCATTCCCACACAAAACGAATAATTTGTCACTGACTTGATTACAACAGACAAAAGTATGCTTTATGTAGAGAAATATTTTTTGTATTACATTCGTAAAGGACCTTGCAGGCATTTTTTCTTTGAACTAAACGTGTGTTGCTCAAATATAGAGTATAATGTAGATTTCAGAAGAAATTCCCTGTCTTGGTCCAAGAGCAATAAATATAGATAGTTCTTAAGATCAAGTGTGTTATATCTTTTATCTTACTTTTCCTTTTCATATGTAGTAGAGCTACAGAATTATTTTATAATCAAGATGGTCCATAGCGCTTTTTATAACTCATATATACTTTTCTATATTAATTTCAAGTTTGTCAATAGTACCCAAGTCATGCAATTTTTTTAAGTTTACACTAAACTTGTTACAGCTAACTCCCTAATTGGTTGCAAATTTTGTTAAGAATATAGATATATTTTATATTGTTTGGATGAATATTTAGTTTCCCCCCCCTAGTATCATTAATAACTTTCAAAACTTAACGACGATAAAGAATGAAAGTGGTTTCAGTCATTTTCTTTAGAAAATGAAAGGTTTCTTAGCTGCTGTAGTACTTTAGATGAAGGGGGTGTAGCTCAGTGATACAGCGTTCGCTTTGCATGTGAAAGGCCCCGGGTTCTATCCCCGGCACCTCAAGGGCCATGAGGATATAGCTCAGATGGTAGAGCGTTCGCTTAACATGTGAGAGGTATGTGTATTGATGCCCCGCATCTCCACATAATGAACCTTTTTGTAGCTATACATTGTACCATTAATACTGTACCAGATCACCTTCACCTGCTGCATGTTATGTCACTCCTTACCTTGACCAGCAACAACAACAATATGTACCACGACCACTTCAGAGTCGAACACTTTATTCAATATACAGTACTCGTTGGTGCCAGCATCATCGTTGTTTCTCGGTGAAGCAATTCTTTTAAATTTGAGATCACTTTGCCTTTGCTAAGGAATACTCTCACAACAATGATTTGTAAATATTTTCGTATATCAAATGTGCAAATAAAAGTGTTGTTACTAAAGTAACTGGAGCATTAACGCTTGAGGTTCTTTAATACTTATTGTAAGAAATAACAAAACTGAGGTATTTCTATGTATTTATACAGATTAAAGTTGCTTTAATAAGTAGAGATATATCATCTATGACATATAGAGATAACTTTTAGGTTACAATTCAGTCGTTGATGATAAAAATTCAATTCTTTTTCCTTAAACCCTTGCACTTGGAATCCTGTACCTTCAACTATTCCTCTCTATCTGTAATGATGTTGCTTCCCTGTACCAACTCTGTTGTTACATTTTAGCCTCTGCTCTTGTGATCTGTCTGCGTAAGTTCATGCCACTCTTGTCTGGCAGTTGATTGCCATAGTTTCTGCATGAAGAGCAACTAAACAAGCACTTACCATTATGATTACTTTTTTTCTCCATCGAACAGTAAAGCTGTTGAACTTTCGTCGCTTTAATGTTCCCCACTTCCTATGTCTTGCCTGCCTTTAAGAGTCAGGTGTGTAAGTTCCAGGGGAGATGTTATTAGTTTCTCTATTTTTCTAGTCTTTTTCACCAAAAAGCGCCATAATTGGGCCCTGTTTTCGCCATGACATATCCGTAACTATAAAATGAAATCAGATTAGACATATCCCATGTATATAATTTCTATTTCCAATGTCAACACAAAATTCTCACACACCCTTCACTCTGAACAATAATTGTTTCTATAATTCTCTTTTCTTTTGAAAGATATTACAATATCTTTAAGATTCTCCGGTGCCGAATCAAAATGAAGCCATTAGTAAAGGTGGAGGGGTGGATGGTGTTCAGGACTCCCTTGACCGGTATCAAGCGTCTGGGACCAATTTCCTTAGACAACTCCACGATGTAGCTCAATTCATTTTTGCTTGAGTTTCATGTAAAAGATAACCTTCTCTCTACAGCAGAATTCTATGCTGATTTTGTTCTACTTACACCCTAACGGTTCAAAGCTTCGTCCCCTCTACGTCATCAGACCCTTAACTTTAATATCTACCGTTGTTTCTTCTTCAAAGGTGGCGTTTGCCACTACTGTGATATAAAAACTGTCATTGTTTGCCTTGTGTATCTTTAGTTTCCTATTTTTGTGCCATTTGTCTCAGAATTTCAGTATCCTCTACAACAATCCTGTTAAATTTCGTTAATATCCAGCTATATATACCAGTTAAGAAGCATTCTTCGACTACATGACTTCCTGTCACAAAACAGTACTCTCTTTATATCCGAGGTCTGAATTCTTGTATGCAGGGGATTACATTGTACATCACAATTTTTACGTAAGCTCTACCTGTGTTGATGCCGGCAGAGCCAAGGTCTTTCTTCATTCTCCCTTAACGATCTAAAGGAGATGAAGACACACTAAATACGAGTTTCCTACCGTCACGACCACCTCTGAACCCTCTCAGTATGATTATATTACTTGTGCCTCATTAAGGTCCCCTGACCACAATCGTAATTCTATATCTTGAAAGTGGACACAACTATTTTTTGTCCCCACCTCGAAACGACAACTTTGGCTTTTTGGTGAACTTAACAGTCATCCCCGCACGGATTCTTTCTAACATCTCCTGGGATGGATATCAGTTGCTGACCTGGAAGAATTATGTTGTGTTGGATACATATTAGAGGGTATCTTAGCTTGAATATCCTATACCCCACCTAAAAAAATCTTGTTTCCTACAATAATGATTTGATTGCTCTTTTTCTGATGCCTTGCCCATCAAAGAGAGAACCAAAAGCCTATTTCCTCTGTAAATCTTTCCTCTCATTCTTTCTTGGAATCGCTGCATAGCTGCTCAAGTCAAGCACGCCTTAATACGTATGAAATATGCAAACTTGACTTATGCTGACAAATCTCTTTAGCCCTTTATTGAAAACATCTCTAGCAACTTCCGTAATTGAAAATTTGCTCCTGTCTCCCGATATCATTAGTCTATAGCTAACTTTCCTACTGATAATGCCACTCTTTTCGATCCTTTATTTTCCTCTAATTCAATTTTGATTGATTCCGCTTCTTGTCATTTTCTCATGTCTCCTCCTACCGAACGTATGTCATCTCTTATATTTCCTTGAGTAAGGCCTTCCAGGGACTCTAGCAGTTCCATGCGGAAAAGGCATATAACTCAGATAGCATACTTTGTTGAGTCCTAAAGAAATGTCACTCTAACTTAGGTAGCTTATTTGTTCGCCTGTCTTACTGCTGCCCAAAAACAAACACATTTCTTTTTCTCATTAGCTAACCCTTGGTGCAATCCATCCGGAAGAAAGATGACCACCTTAACCCTTATAGGTATCGCTTCATTTGCTATCGTTTCTTCTATTTCCAGAGTCTGAAACTCTTCTTCGCTATCATTTCCTCAAACACTGAAAAGCCTGTTTCCAACTCACTTATCACCAATACAGTTTTCTCAGTGAGAGGTCTATTATAGAACTCCTATAGGAGAGATGCTTATTTAATAATTAGCAATGGAATGCTCCTGGTCTCATTTCCGTGAGTGGCAAATCCTGAACAGATCATTTCCCGTCAGTCTCAGATTAAAAAACTTTATTTCTAAGGAGGAAGGATATGAACAGAAATATAGTGCACTGAATACGCACTTCAATAAAACATTGACTATTTTCCTTGCAGAGAGATTCACATTGATCCCATTTATGTGGGGGCTTGGGATACTGGCATGAAAGCCATGTCACATGACTGAATATGCCCCTTTGAAACTCCGTTGCGCACGATTATGAACATATGAAGAGTCAACATAGCTGCCCAAACAAGGACGCAATACCAGCTCTACTCGATAAGGGTGCTTCCGAGAGCTAAGTTCCCTATCATGTTTTCGTGGATCGCTGCACGCCATTACTTTTTTCATACAAAGAGACAAGTGGAAAAGATAATGTGTAATGTAGAGTTGAGATATGGGACAAAGTCGTACAGTGTTTAGATGTATGTTGAAGGCAACACTAGATTAAAAGGCGCTTCGACCAAGGAAACAAAAATATACTTGAAGAAACAAAAGTCATTCCGTTGAGTAGCCTTGACCTTTAGGACCTCCAAGCCATCAAATTTCCCGACTTAAATATACCTACCATATCAATCTTTGTAGGTATCTATATATACAAATTGGTTTAGCCGTCAGAGAAGGCATGCAACACAAAACTTCCAGATGAATTTCAGTACACCTTTAC
>JAYMFT010052789.1:0-15186 GCA_038088735.1 Panulirus argus
ACGTATTCCCTGCGTGTCGTAAAAGGCGACTAAAAGGGGAGGGAGCGGGGGGCAGGAAATCCTCCCCTCCAGTTTCTACTTTTCCAAAAAAGGAACAGAGAAGGGGCTAAGTGAGGATTTTCCCTCTAAATCAGTCCTCTGTTCTTAATGCTACCTCGCTAACGCAGGAAAAGGCAAATATGTATGAAAAAAAAAATATATCTATATATAGGAGAGAAAGAATACTGCCCACATATTCCCTGCTTGTCACAGAAGGTGACTAAAAGAGGTGGGAGTGGGGAAATATCAGTTAACTGACTTAGAACTTACAAATCCTACACTTTATATTCAGAATTCTCTCTCTCTCTCTCTCTCTCTCGTAATCTTACTAATCTATGTTCAAGACATGTACATTTCTCTGAAATTTACTTACAGTCTGATAACAAACAGCACCAGCAAAATGCCTGATTAGGAAGCCTTCATCATCCCTAATTTCTCGATGATCCCTCAGTTTGCTCTTGCGAGGAAGAGCCAAACGGAAGTGATTGTTGTGGTTATTATGGACAGCTGCAGTGAAGTGCATGTCAGAAGACTTTGGCAGTTTGCTCTCTTCATCCAGTAAGCTGATGATTCCACATCCTTTTGCTTCAATAAGATCTATCAGAGAAGGAAAACAAATGTTAAATTGTAAATACTTTGAATTTGTTTTCATTTTTTAATATCACATCCATGTTTTCTCACACTAAACAGGGTGGTGGATACAAAAATTTCCATGAATATTTTGCTTCCAGAACTCTTCTCTTCAAATGCTGCAGGTTGATCAGAAATGTTCAAAGCATAACCCAGATAATTTGGTTAGTATGACCTTGATATAAGTAAAATAGTATTTAAGTAATCTTGCAGTTAAGAGGTTTACCTTGTACATGTATACATGAGAAAAAGGCAGAAAAATAGAGCAGGAAAATCCTTACAGGCAGAATTCTGAGAGTACATCAATATTCAAAAGCCAAAGAGAGACAGTATATTAAAAGATTCTTTATATATACATAAAGGCCACATCTGCTCACATCCATTCTCAAGCTGTTGTGTGAAATGCACCGAAACCATAGCTTCCTATCTACCACCAGCACCACAGAACTTTTCATGGTTCATCCTGGATGCTTCACATGCTCTGGTTCAGTCCACTGACAGCATGTCGATCCCAGTATACCACATTATTCCAACTGACTCTATCCCATTCACACTCCTTCATGTTCAGGCCCCAATCGCTCTAAATCTTTTTCACTCTCTCCTTCCATCTCCCATTTTGTCTACTTGTTTTCCTTGTTCCCTTCACTTCTGACAAATATATCCTCTTTCTCAACCATATTCTAATTATGTCCAAACCAATGCAGCACACCCTCTTCTACTCTTTAAGCCACACTTTTTATAACCACACAACTCTCTTATCCTTTCATTACTTATTCGATCAAACCACCTTAGACCACAAACTGCCCTTAAACATTTCATTTTCAACACATTAGCCTCCTCAACACAACCATATCTACAGCCCATGTCTCACATCCATATAATATTATTGGGACTATCATTGTTTCAAACATACTCATTTTTGTCGTTGCAGATAACGTTCTCTCTTTTCACACATTTTTTAGCACACCCCAGATCTACACCCCCATCCCTATCCTAAGATTCACATATGTTTCCTTGGATATATTCAATGCCACATCCACTCCCAGATATCTACAACAATTCACTTTCTCTCAACTAACCTGTCCCTCAACCCTGCTAAACTTAATAATCTTGATTTTAATCACATTCACAATGAACTTTCTCCTTTCACACACTCTTCCAAAGTCAGTCACTAACTTCATCAGTTTCTCACTCGATTCATCACTAGTGCTGTATCATCAGCAAACAACAACTACTCGCTTCCCATGCCCTTTCATCCCTTACAGACTGTATACTTAACCCTCTCTCCTAGAATCTCGCATTTACCTCCTTCACCAACACATCAATAAACAAATGAACAACCATGGTGACATCCCACACCCCTCTTGCAGGCCCACCTTCACTTAGGAGAATCATTCACTCTACTCTCTTCCTAATCGTAAACATATCTTACACCCTTGATAAAAACTTCTCGTTGCTTCTAGCTGGTTTCCTCCAAAACCACATATTCTCAAGACCTTCCACAAAGCTTCTCTATCATTGCCATCATATGCCTTCTCCACATCCATAAATGCCACATACAAATCTATCTGTTTTTATAAGTACTTCTCACACACATTCTTTACAGCAATCACCTGATCCACTTATCCTCTACCACTTCTAAAACTGCACTGTTCTTCCCCAGTCTGATGCTCTGTGCATGCCTTCATCTCTAAATCAGTACCCTCCCATAAAACTTACCAGGTATAATCAACAAACTTATACCTCTATAGTTCAAACATTCACCTTTATCCCCCTTGCCTTTATACAACAGCACTATACATGCATTTCGCCAATCCTCAGGTACCTCACCATGATCCATACACACATTGAAAATTCTTACCAACCAATCAACAACACAGTCACCCCAGTTCTTCATAAATTCAACTGCAATACCATCCACTCCACCTGCCTTACCAACCTTCATCTTACAAAAGAATTTCACCACCTCTTCTCTCTTCACCAAACAACTCTCAACAACTTTCTCACTTCACATAACACCACGACCAAAACACCTTACATCTGCCTCTCTATCATCAAACACATTTGACAGTCCTTCAAAATACTCACTTCATCTCCTCCTCAATTCATGAGTAACTGTTATCACTTCCCCTTTTGTCCTCTTCACTGATATTCCCATTTGTTTTCATGGCTTTTGCACATTATTTACCTGCTTCCAAAACATCTTATTCTCCATGAAGTTTACTGATACTTGCTCACCCCAACTCTCATATGCCCTCTTTTTCAAGGGCAAAGATAAAGAGGTATAAAAAATGTTGTGTTCATAATATCTGTGGAAGACTAAGCATGCCACATGGCTTTCTATGCACAAAATCCATAACCAAATACAAAAACAAAATATAAAATATGAAATCATTACAAGATACATTTTGTTTGGAACATAAACTGTAAAAATAGTCAACAGAAAAGAAAGCTGCAAAACACTGAATGCCAATATTCAAATGCTAACTTACCAATACAGTCCTGGTTGTCTGCATATGATATTTTCCGAAGACCTAGTCCTTCCTTCTCATAAAGCGCCTGTTCCTCTTTTAAGATACGTTCATTGAAGAACATCTGAAGCTTTTCATTGCAGTAGTTAATGCAAAACTGCTCAAAACTATTCACTGGGAAGTATTCTGTCGAGAGGAATAAACAGTTCATTTCAAAATCCAATCACCGTAAAAATTCTTTTTCAGTGTCAAAAGTCAGCCCACTGCTGACATCAAAAGTCAGAACGCTGTACCCAAAGAACTTAAAACACAAACCACATCCCACTATATCTTAATCCATCATTATCACATGCTACTATTTTTCTATCTATCATCATCATTCCATTCCTAATTCAATCATTCAATGGATTCAATGTAAGACAGCAGGTAAACACAGCCTCTGCACCACTCATTCCCCCTTTCTCTTTTCAATCCAAGTTTACTGAATCAAACAGAAACTTCCACTCTCACAAAAGTGTTCTGTAACTCTCACTTGGACATAAAACTGATTTTTAAACTGACGCCAAGGTCTCCATTCATTCCATTTTCATGGATAAAATTCTTGCATTGCATTAAATTCTCAATAATTTCTCTAATATTTTCATCTGCAACCTACCTTAAAATAACCAAATTTCTCAATACATCTAGTCCTTTTCTATTTCTATCCCATCTGAAAGGTTGGGATGTAACAATCATTATTTCCCAGCAAAAGAGATACACACAACATTTTTCTCTCAGTGTAATACCTACTTTTCATTATTCATTCAAATGAAACATGCCAACAAATGGAAACAGTTGCTGTCTAAACAGAGTATACTGAAACCTATCAGAACTGATGTAATTCTTATATCTAACCAGAAAGAATTTACAAATAATTGTGGATATCACTGCAAGTATCTCTTTCTTACCTTCTCATCAGCCTCATATACTGCAAAAATTCAGAGTGCAACTAAACCTTTCTAAGATTTATTTTTCAGAACACTATTAACCTACATGAGGTGAGCACCACTAAGGGACCTTAAAATCTGAGTCAAGGGGCACCTTCAATTTCCACTTCCATACTTCCCAAGAAACTACCGTCCCATCATGGGATGAGGTCTATTTTCTTCTCTGCTGGATGGTGCACCAATCTGTTCACCAACTGCCAGTGGAACTTCTGGCTGACACAACAATGAAGTTACAGTACATAAATGTGTTCAAGTTACATCACTTCAGTATGATCATCATTAATGGTATGCTTTGCAGATTCAATTGTAGTTGTGCCTGCAGTTGAGCCATGAGTGAAATGTCACCTTTAGTGAGGTTGTAATATTGGAGAATAATCTTGTTTGAAGAACTTCTCACTTCAAAGGAGTCCATTCTTTCCCTGCTATTAAATGAAGCACAGCCTTGAAGCTGCAGGAACCCCTAGAGAAGGGGTTCCTAGGGTTATAAAACAAAAAAACAAAAAAAAAAAGGTATTTATTAAAACTTTTCCACAATCTGATCCAGATGAACCGAGATATGTCAATAACCTTATTTAAGTAAATGACTCACAATTTGGTTTACAAAGTCTATTCCTGTTAGGCAACACATATGAGGTCCTTTAAAACATATAACCTGAGCAAAACATTATAAGGAAGCCCAAACTTACCAAAGCCAGCAATATCCAGAATGCCAATGTAGTATGATGAAGACGAGAATGGGATACTTTGATTGATGCGGTGAACAATGTAGTCAAATAGTTTACTGTACATAGCTTTGGCTAAAGCATCACGAGCACCACTGGCTTCGTACATTTTAAGTGGAACCCTATAAATGATAAATATATGATTATAAAAAACCTAATTATCAATTCAAAAGTAGCAATTAACCATTCTTGCCAGATTTATACAACTATCTCAGAAAATCATACATTCATGAAGTCCTTATGAATGTTACAATCTTCTTGGTAACAATAATAATGAAAAAGATCATAGCAGCTGTTGATATCTCATTTTCTATAATCACTATAAAAACAAAAATATAGTAACAGAAAATGAAAATCCAGATGACTCAACTTACATAATAACAGTGCCTTTCAGCCCACCCTTGCTTGTTTGCATGACACGTGATAGTAATGCCTGACTGAGCTCAGCTGGGTCCACTCCCATTAGTGATGCAGCTGTTTTCAAAGATCCATCACAACCAGGAGAAACCATGCAACCACCTAAGAATGAATGTAAATGTTTATTGGTTAATATTAATATAGTTATAGTTTAGGGTCGTTAAAATAACACAATGCATACACGATTCCAGTGATCAAAGTACTAATGATATTCTGCTTTAAAAATTAATCATAAAACTGACAATTAAAGATCAGCATAATACATTATTCTTACCTCTCATAACAAGAAATAAAATCTACAAAACTGGACATTACAATAAAAAAGGAATAGCATTCCAAAATTCATTAGAAAAGCCAAAAGTCAGAGGACAGTAAGTCTTGTCAATACTATATTGTAACAAATAAAGTTGAAAAAATTCCATTAGCTTTACAGAGTCAAACTACATTGCAGAATATTGTAAACAGTAATATCTATTGATATAAAGTGTTGGGATATCAACTAAATCATGATTATATAAGTAATCTATATCTCGCAATCGAAAGGCTATTAGAACCTCAATGGAAAGATTTAGGTAGGCCACCATGCCTCTTTGGCATTCTCTTCCCTTATATTCCAATAGATCTCAGTTCACCTCTACAGCTGGAAAGGACTAACGTATCATATCAAAAACCCTCCATTATACTAACACTATATGCTTGGGAAGTTGCGAACCCAGAATAGGAGGAGGGACACCATAAAAGATGTTTAATGTTGTGATACAAGTTCATTAACTCCAACACATTTAAACTAATTGGTCATATAAATAACCACATTGACAAACTTTTAATGTCATACCTTTTGTGTCCTCTGGATTTTCCTCAAAGGTAATATTTCCTAGATGAAGAACAGCTGCCACAGTTGTATAAACTGCCAACCGCTCTTGGTTATTCAGACCAAAGTTGCCCAGGGCTTTATCCATGGTGGCAAAATCACGGACATCATCTAAAATGGGGTCTTTTAAGGGACCTCTTTTCTGGTGGTTGGAACTCTTCCTGTTGGCTGCTAGTGACTTTTCTGTATCCTTGCTGCAGAAGTACTGAGTGCATCCTTTCCGTAAATACTGAAAAAAAAAAAAAAGGATCAAATTTGTCTCAAACACCTCTATTTTCATTTGGAAAATATTTCAGTAAAATATCTTTAAGTGTATAATTACACCTTGATCAACAATCTGTTATGAATAGAGGCAAAAGAGATGGTTATTAGCAATAAGGTGAAAGATGCTTCACTAACATACAAGAGAGGATCTTTTGGACAGGAAAAAAGTGAATTTCATCTTTTAAATTAGGCACAAATACTATAGCAATATAATGTACATTAACTAAGATGAGGTAACAACATTAAGAAAACTTACATTGTACTGATCTGGGGTTCCTAGTTTTAAGAGTTGTCTTAACTGTTCTGGAGCACCTGCACACAGTTGATAGAATATATGGTAATTTCGCTCATGAGGCCCTTGAACTACAATACGAGACTTTTCAAGAAGATAATGAGAAATGAATCCTCCCACTACTGAGAATCTTTCATTAAAATGGATCTCAATAAATTTGCCAAAACGAGAGCTGTTGTTGTTGCGTGTGGTCTTGGCATTACCAAACGATTCAAGAACAGGATTGGCTGAAACAGACAGTGAATTCATTAAAACTAAGTATCAAGGACATCAGCACCCATGAATTTTCATAATGTTGTTTGAGAAGCATCACATTAATGACATGTTTTATAGCACACAGACCTGACTGTCCCTGTCACAAGATCTTTATAACAGAATTATCTCAATAAATTTTACTGAAATCCAAGAGAACAGATATGTCTCACAACTAGAAACCACTGCCAGGATCAATACATGAAAATATATGTAGACATTTATACAATTCTTATTCTTACATCACATGATCTGAATCTTGGGGGCAAAAAATTTTTGTCACTCTAATTTGAATACAAGTCCTTATGTCTACATTTTTGGTATTTCTAAGAAAGAAAGCCCATGTCCTCAGGACACTTTTTTTGTAATGCAATACATGGGCTTGATAAGCACTCTCTTACATGTACTTTAAACGGACCTAATAAACATTTGTAATTGGTTGGGATAAAAGGGTGCTATTAGCTTGGGGCATCGCTTTGCTTGATACCATGGCTAAGTCCCTAACACAGTAAAAATCAATGGCAACTTATATTTACACATCACAAAAAAATTATACCTACAAACAATTTAAGCTGAATTATGATAAAGCATAAACAGCATAACTACAGCTTACAAGCAGGTCAGCAGATCCAATGAGCTTAAATGGCACACACAACCAAAAGAAGTAATATTATGTACATACTATCTTGGACAACTGAGCA
This sequence comes from Panulirus argus, assembly GCA_038088735.1. Lineage (NCBI taxonomy): Eukaryota > Metazoa > Arthropoda > Malacostraca > Decapoda > Palinuridae > Panulirus > Panulirus argus. Next base: position 7,646 of record JAYMFT010052789.1, read on the forward strand.
TGATACTGAAGTTTTCAAGGTGCTGTTCACAAAATCTATGTAGGGACAAACACTATGCAGTCTGTGCAAACCTGTCAGGCTGGTTCCCTGAACTAAGCTAACCTTTTAGTTTGAGGTGTAACACTTAAGGACAGGAAACATAAATGGAAGTAAACTATTTAGTTTGGTAAATTTATCTAAAATACTGTATGAACAACACATACTCACCATCCAGAATCTTAGCCTCTAGATGTCCAACCTTTGCACCCCAGGACTCACAAAGATATCTCAAGATGTACTTGGTGGACTCAGTCTTCCCTGCTCCAGATTCTCCTGACACAATGATGCTCTGAGACTGCTTCAGCACCTTCATGTCACGAAAGGCCTTATCCGCTTTGAGAGAAAAAAAAAATGAAAGCAGCATTAAGGAATGTATACATTAAACATATGGCCATCTGATCTGGTGTCAAACAGGAATTAGTTTTTTAAAGCATCTCTCCATGTTCTTCATTGTACAGTTTTGTTTTTGAGAAATAAAGGCAGGAAGAAAAGACAGATGGAAGATGGAATAAAGAGCTGGACATAACTGAGGAGATATTATTTATCTCCCTCTTCATCTCATTTTTGCATTTTGCAGAACTTCTGATTTATTATCAATTTATATCTATTATACTTCATTGATATTTCCCATGTCAGTGAGGTAGTGCCAGGAAACAGACGAAGAAAGACCCATCCACTCATATAAATTTTTTTTGTATATATAAACCTCAACTTTCTCAACTATATTTTCCATGTACCTAAACTGTGTAATTCTATAAACTGGTGCACATTTTCCATGTATCCCATCACTTTTGTCATTTTCTAGGAAATCTACCTATTAATTCCATTTTCCACTCTTATCTCCCATCTGATCATCTAATGGTATTCATTCACACAATCCAATCACATACAATCTATTACACGGTCTTCTCTTGAATTTATGCCTTCTGCTGCTCATCCTAGTATTATTATAAGTATTCTTAACTTCAATGATGTTGAATGATATGTAAGAAACTACTATGGCAAGCTTAAATCCAACCCCTTTCAAATTTGTAAATAACAGTCATGAGCTCAAATAACTATGAACTATGAAAAACTGTTTTTAAAATACGTGTCTCTTGTTAGGAGCCCCAGACTCTTTTCTAGGTACCCATACACATTAACCTTTTTTACCAAAATTTTAACTAAGTTTTACAATGATTTTCTTTGCACTTTTCTACTCTGGGAGACTGTTACTTCACTCAAAAAACAGCTGATTTACAAAAGTTCAAAAATGAGATAACCATTGATATTTCATTTACAAAATACAGTATCGAGTACAGTCTATGCTTTTGACATTTCTTTCAGTAATAGCTTCATGCTAAAACTTTGTACAAGAATTACTTTCTGATAATCACTGTAACACACTAAGACAGCAATCTAAAGTTTTTAAAAGAGGTCACAACATATAACATATTATTATATACACCTAGTAAAAATCCAAAATCAAGTAATCTATCACAGCCCAAAAAGTATCCTTCTGATATCCAATTTTTGTTGAAAACATTTCAAACTGTGAATAAAGAATTCATAACCCTGATCATTTTTTCTTTTTTAGTTTATTCAAAAACCTTAAACTGAAGTTCATGCAACAAAGAGGTGTTGGTTACAAATATTATAATGAATGTCTTACTTCTGTAAAGACAGTTATATTATAGTTAACATATAAATATTCTCAATACCTATTGCTATTCACCCTATATGTTTACTTCTGCACCACGAACTTACCTATTGCAAAGACATGAGGTGGCATCTGTCCAAGGGATTTACCCTGATATTTCTTGATAGTATCCAGTGTATAAAGTTTTGGGATATCAAAGTAGGGATTCACTGCAATCAGGATATTGGCCACATACGTCTGAAATATATTGAAAAGTTAAGAATTATTTATGATACCAAATTTGTACTTTCCATCTTAGAAGACAAAAAATCTGTCCTCTAAAAACTACAAATTTTCTAATATTCTTCCAAACAAAACAAAAAAGATGAAATTTCTCATAATACCTTAATCTTTAACTGCAATTTGGCACTGGTTAAGGCATTACTGTGAACAAAAACAATTGCATTTTTTTTTTAAAGATTTATATCCAATGAAAGAAAAACTGTATAATATTGCTTGTATTCTCATTAACTGATAACAAATATAAATTTCTCTGTCATTTGTATTACTTTTACATTAAATCCAGACTTTTTACCCAAAGATATTAAACATATAGTTGCTTAGCAAAGTAAAGGTACTTACATATATCTTGTCACGGTTGTATCGTAACCTTACATTGTTGAGGAGAGTGGCTTCATTCAGGTACATAAGGGCACCTGAAAAGGGAAGTGATCAGGTAGTTACTATATTTACGAAGTTATAGTTACAAAATTGTACCGTACCACTCAAAAAAATTTCTATAAACCCTCAATATCAATGCAGGTTAAAGACTATGATCATCATACACACTATTTTATTACATTTTCTAATCACATGAAAATCAAGAAATAAACAGCATAAACACTTTCACTTAAATTCCAACTTGAAATATTCCAACATCAGTGTCCTCTGCCCAAGCATATATAAATGAATAGTAAAATGAAGGAAAGGAAAATTCTAATATGGGAAAAAATATTCATGGATAAGATAAAAACAGGTACTAAGTTGGCTAAGAAAGAGAAAAGGCCCGACAGTGTACAAGATTAAAGCAAAAATATTATGGGTGGAGGTGACACTGTACCAGAATGGATGTACAAGATGTGTGCTTTGGAAAAGTGGAAGGGAAGCAGGTGACAGATATTGCCTCAATACTTAAGAAAAGGCAGCAGGGGAAAGTGCAATAACAAGGAACCAACTTACTATGGATACCATTGAAGAAGTATGGGAGAATTGTTACTGAAAGGGAGAAGATAACAAAGTGTAGGGCAAGTATAGAGCTTTTTTTTCTTTTTACACCAAAGGTTGTAAATATGAATTTCTCTTTAAAAAGATGATGGCAGGAGAATATGTGGCAAAAAGATGTAGGAAGTGTTCATGGGCCAAGGAAGATATAAGCAACAGATGACAGGAATGAACTGTAGGAGGTCCTGAGCAGCTAAGGTGGAGGAGAAAAACTGCTATAAGGAACTAATTCTACGAAGAGGATAATGTGTGATATATTAAATGAAAGTGTTGAGACTAAATGTCACCATGGAATTTTCAGCACAGTAATAACTCGCAAACCAAGACTCCCTAAGATCTTGTTAGAGAAAAAGCCAGCACAATTCTTTCAACCTTAACTTGAGAACATGAAAGACTGACATGGATTGAAGCAGATATTTACATGATTTTGGCTACTAAAATGTGTTACCTACATGGTGCTTGTAGCATTAGCAGATGGGATGGAGTAAGTAATGCTGAAGTGTGCTGATCTGAAGTATTAGAAGACTTCTAGAGGGAAAAAACAAGAGGTGTGACTGCCACAGAGTGGATTGAGAGAAATACTTATTCATAGTTTGGTTATATGAGCAGGTGCATGATGATAAGTAAAGAAAACATCCAAAGTGAAAGAAAGGGAAAGACTGAAGGACAGAAAGCCAACATTCTACAAAACGAAAACAAGGGAATTTATTGGAGAGAGGACAGAGGAAAAAGCAAGGGATATACAGCATAGCATGCTAGCCATACTTAAAAGGCAACAAATACAGTTAGCACAGTAAAACTTCTACAATGCAATAGTTGTTCACTGAATTGTTATATAATGAAAATGGCCTTATGATTAGACAAAGTCCATTATTTGATGGGTTTCTTATGGGGACAAAATTAAATTCAGTGAATAGCAAAACAAGGGAATAATAATTCAACTTACAATTGTCATCCACATCCTTTGTGTCATCTTCTTCTGCTGGATAAAGGCTATCATAGTCAGCAGTGACGGGCTTGGAACCTCGTGCAATTGGTTGGACAAGCACTCCCTCGCTTGTGAGGTCAATAATGTTGCCCAAAAGAAACCCATGGGTCTGGTCACTCACCCACACCTTCTGCGTCCCCTCCATCCCCTGTGGGAAAATGAAAAATGTTAGACAAGGTCATCATTAGAATCATATACAGTTATACCTTTCACTACCAAATGGGATCTTTGTGAAGAGTTCATTCCTCTTGTCTTACATGCGTCTTAGCATCATTTCTTTATTTTTTACATCACAAAACTATAAACATTATACTTCAATGAGTCATACAATGGGGTCAAATATTTTTCTGGTAAAAAAAAAATTCAATCTGAAACAAGAATTATAGCAAACTATTCCTCTTCATTCCCTCCCTTACACCATCTGTCTGAAATAATACCTTTCACTACATATCTATACATCTTTCTATATCTCTGATGCCCGTTCCCTCAGAGAACTCCCATCAAGGGGGTGGCCAACGGTAAATGTCTCCACTTATCCCTAGCCTTACATGCACCCCTCGCATGCACCATTCCACTCAGTCTTCCACCATTTTTCTCCATCCAGTTGTCTTCCACTATTTCTCTAAGTCACAGGAGGTCTTCCTCTCACCCCAACCCCTTTAATTGTACTATCGCACACTCTCTTTGTTAAATCCCCGTCCTAACATTTTTCCACATGCCCAAAACACCTGAAAGTACTACGTTTCACCCACTCTACCACTCCACAATGCACTTCAACTATTGTGAAGTTTTTATCTACCGAAATTCTAATACATCAGTGCAGTATGGGTATGTGATCTGGCTCAGTAACTGTCTCATGGATTCATTCCAAACACATCAATGATTCCTTTCAATGATTCATTCACCAAACCAAGGCTGACAAATCCTTTTAAAGATTTAGTTCCCACACCTGGCCCAGAAAGTCCTCTTTACGATTAATTCAGGATATCTGGCTTGGTAAATCCTTAAAATATTCATTTACCAATTTATATGTTCTCTTAAGGACATTCATCATATTAGGTAAGTCTTCTCAATGATTCATTCATCACTTGGTAAGTCCTTCAAAGGGTTCATTCACTACTTGATAGTTCTCTTAAAGATACGTTAACCCCTACTTATGTCCTCTTAAAGATTCGCTCTGCATCCCTTAAGGATTCGCTCAGTACCTCGTTTTAAGGATTCGTTCCCCATATTTACCATGGTATGTCCATATTCTTCATGATTCACATTTATCACTGCAATAAGCTGCGGAGTGAGGAAGATGAAAACCATGAGGAAATAATTCCTTATTCCGGTCAAGACAACTCATTTCTTTTTCCAAACATCCACTATGAAATATTACGTGGAATAAAAAATATCCACCCCCTAAAATTCTTGGGTTATTAGTATGGTATGATTCACAAAGATTACTCAATTCTGTACTACTTTTCTGTTCCATTTCGGTTAAAAGAGTGTCCAGCCAACCATCCACCCGTATATGACCCAAGCTACATGGAAGACTCATGGCGTGTCATTCCTGCAGTATATAAAACCAATGCCTCCAATGGATCAAAGAAAAATAACACTTAAATCACATCGGGCTGAAGCCATCCATGCGGACACCACGTAAACTTATGTTGTCAATCCCTTGCTCGTTAAAGCACCACTTTTGAGCAATGTCCATTCTCGATGATAACATAAATGTATTAAACAATAATAAATTACTAAATAAAAGCTTTCAGCACAAACACTGGCTAGAAAATCCACGCTATTGTTTCCACCCCTTCATTTTGCTAAGCCTTCTATCGATAATTCCCTCTCCCAACAGAGCACAGCTACACACTATCAAGAATCCACAGCAATTCCCCATAAGACACAGACACTATGATCTTGCATACACGTGGCATCGTGAAGGATGCGTGGAAGTTCCTTGTTAAACGTGTGACACGGTGGAGGAAGCCTTGCAGCAAGCTGCCTGGCTGGGTGCAGACGCCGGACAGATGTGTGGAAGGCCCGTACAGGTAGGCGACACTCGTGATACCGCACTGATAAACGACGATAACATTCTCCTGCTCCGGCCACCACCCACCTCACTGCTTCCACCTGACTTATCTGTCTCGCATTACGTCAAGAGAGTCGTCGGGGCGAAGAATCTTGCGCGCCGCGCGACGCCGTCGTACACACAGTCAGTGAACCTCAGTGGGAAGCACTGGGCTCTAAGGAAACGCCCCAACCCTCTCACGATCACTGTCCATAGCGAGGATGACGCCGTGTATGGCAACACTCAACACCACCTCCTGGCAATCACTCCAGCCGGAACTTATACAATGATGGAATTTACTACACCTCTTCTCCTAGTCTTATTCTCCTTTCTTCGTTCTAAGAACCACCCTAACAATGAAGGTTTCTAATTCAGAAGACAAAACCTATCTTCCAAAGATGAATAAAGAACTAAGATATCCGCCCTTTGAAGACAACCTTGATATCTGCTACAGATGACTGTTACTCTTCAGATGACAAAACCTCGACTCTATATCCTCTTCCAGCGACAAAACCTTTATTCTGTCTATCATGGGATAAAACCTCTACTTTCTCCTTCCGCAAGAACATTAACTCTGGCCACATACTCAGTAAAACCTGACCACCAAAACGTCACCACCATAATCCACAGAATGTCCTCCTACCCTATCCTAAAATACTCCCAACTGTTCATCTCTAAAGTCAAAACCCTTCAATTACTCCAGAAGGGAATACAATGACTCAATCCTTAAGAACGATGACTAGAGTCACTGCATCGAAAGTATGAAAAGTAGTAATAAAGAAGTGAAGCTACTTTACTGTACTGAAGGGGTCGGCTAACCATGACCTACCACCGAGCAACAAGAAATAATCACTTATTCCGACCCGGACTCGAGATGACCACACGGAACCTACGGGAATGACGGAATAGCCTTGTTGAGGCACACACATCAGCTTATGCCGACGGAAGATGCTTGTAAAGATAACACATTAAAATGACGATTTTAACAGCTTGCACTGACGATATCAACTTGTTTATAATGATACGGGCTCCTAGTACCGCAGTGAATAACAACAAAGACTTGCACGAACAATCTGAACATAGGAAATTTCATAAACACCACAGTTCATGCACTGCGGCTCACGTAGATTCATCGTTATAACGTACAATAAGCGAGGCTCATAAATGTGATTCGAACTTCACATGAAGACTGTATCAAAGGCAATTGTGAGAGACACACAAGATCCTCAATCAATGAACGTGGAAAAAATAAAGGAAAAATCCACAAAGTATGTCATACGTCACCAAGGGCACAGGTGAGTGTCCACAGTAAGACCAAGGGCAGATCCTACAGGAGTAAGACACGGCTAACGATAGGTGGGTAACATTTATATAACACTAAACACACACGGTCACGTTCATTACATAACGGTAAAGACGGTTTATATCGTTTTACTTTGATTTGTTTGTTATGTCCTTGGTCAAGCTTGGATTATCTCTTTTTCACACACACACACACACACACACACATATATATATATATATATATATATATATATATATATATATATATATAT
>JAYMFT010052800.1:0-15185 GCA_038088735.1 Panulirus argus
GAACTGAAAGATGTGGATGAATGCAGTGTTGAGTCATCAGCGTATGAGTGCATTGGGTTACTTGTGGAAGAGAGAAAATCGTTGAAGAAAAGGAGAAAAAGCGTTGGGGACAGCACAGACCCTTGAGGGACACCGCTGTTGATGGAGAAAAGGGGGAAGGCTGATCCTTCAACAGCCACAGAAATAGATCGGTTGGAGAGGAAGCTAAATATTAAGGCGCAAAGTGAAGGAGGGAAGCCAAAAGAGGGGAGACTAGAGATCAGACCCCGATGCCACACCCTGTCAAAAGCCTTAGATATGTCGTTAGTGCGACAGTTGGACCATACCCAACCAAGGTTTTCATCTATTCCTCAGGGCTGGTTGATAAATTGGTACATGGCTTAGGCTGGTGCGAGTGTGTGTGTGTGTGTGTGTGTGTGTGTGTGTGTGTGTGTGTGTGTGCACAGGAGTAAAGACATGGTATGTTTGCCTAAAGTTAAAAGACGGGGTAACACGAGTGTAAAATTCCCTCCCTGCACAGTGCAAATAGGTAATTACACAAGTCGTTAGGAATGTTGATATCACAGTTTTGAAAAATCAGAATTCCTAACTTATTACTAGACGCACAACCCATGAATATCTAGGCAGGAGTTTCTTGATATTCTGATGTTGATGCCAAATCTAACTCGAGTTACTGAAATTTGAACATTGAGTTATAGACACAGGCATGAGCATACGCCTCATTATGGATCTTTCAGTATCTAAGTCGCATGACTTTATTGCCAGTTAGCTACTGGGCGAGATAACTGAAATTTAGAGGCACGACCTTTGACCTGACTTGTAAGGAGCTGGTCAAGAGTCACGTCATCATACTTAAGGACCTTACTGCCTTGCCCATGAGTTTTACAGCCATGTTATAAGGTCGAATCGTTGCCCTTAATGTACTAATTGAAGTCGTCAGGTCTTATGTACAGACGTAAGGCCGGTCGGAGTGACAGCACCGGCCCCTCCCATATTCATGGCAGAGCAAAGAAGTACGAGAGTAAGGTGAATCCATTTGTTCAGAGGGGAGGAAGTATATGGATCAGCTCCACCACAGGTGATGGGCGGTGAGCTAACATTTTCCTCTGGGTAGAATCTAAGCGAGAAGGTCCTGGTCAGTGGGTGGCTGAGATGGGGATGCACTCTGGTATTGGGGAAAGACTCTATTGTGGAGTCATTGAGGCACCAGCAAAGTGCGGCAGTTGTTACGTAGTGTTTGCTGCGGCAGGTCACAAGTCGTGTGTGAAAGTAAAACGGTGATGCAGCGGATGATGTCGTCAGGAGAGCCGTTTATCGAACCTTAACACCAACAGCAGTGTCGTCGGTTTGTCTGCCTCGAGCAGACTCATCCATTAAAACCTCATATGTAAGGATGAGGAAGAACGAAGGTCCCATGATCGTGCCCTGGGGGATGAGGGAGGAGGAGGTAGCCGCTGGGAAGTACACAACCTGAAGAAGTCAGTAAGTAATAGAATGAGGCTTATCTGCAGCCCGGGGTCGATGGCTGTGATGATGATTGTTATGGTGGAAACCTTTGGTAAAATCAACTGAGGTAAGATAGCCAAAGAAGTCTTACTTGTCTATGGGAAGCGAGGGATGAAATCTAAGAGGGTGACGAGGCAGTGAATGCCACATGGAGGTCTTTATATTACCAAACTGATTAAGGTCAGCTTGTGGCGTCTGTGTAAACCAAATAGATACAAAACTTTTACAGAGTCAGATGGGGATCAGAGGTAACGGTAATGGGTCGCCATGTAATGAGATGTTGTTGGCCTGTTCATCTGGGCATTGGAGTCTTCTAGTGAGGCACTTCGACTAATGGAGGGGAAGCGCTGATGCAGAGGAGGGCTCTAGCGAGAAACACTTGTGGAGATTCACAGTTTACGTCAGCAGAGGGTGTAGTGGAACGCTTCACCGTGAGGTTGTGTGATCTGGTGACTACATACTCGTGTTGTGACTCAGTGGATGTTGTGTGTGGTAGGTAAGGTTAGGGTAAGGTCGTGTGTAGGTAGGTTAGTCTGTAGCAGATGGTGGTGAGGTGATTGTGAGTTAGTTTAGCGACAGTTCACTGGAAAGGTGATTAGCGTAGGGAAAGAAAGGAATCAACTTGTTTAAACCGCTCATTTGTTTCATTTATCTAAACTACTGGTGTTGTATCTTGCTCGGATAATAAGGTATCTTGACATCTTGCAATTTACTGTGTTACGGAGGACTTGGCAAATGTCAATGTGGGTATGTTCCAAGGGCATTAGTCTCACAGTGTCGTGTGTGACTCAGGAACATGAGCTCGGCGTGGTCTTAATTGCCCCTACATCTCCAGAAATCTCAGGACTCAGTCGTGAAGAAAGAAATTTCCTCTGCCGGAAGAGCTCTGTGTTCGCACCACACCCACTGATCCGTAGGTGATGCACCATCCTCCTGGCCTCTCTAGTGGCAAGAAAACGAGCCTTAGCAAAACCTGAATTTTGAGGTGTTGATAAAGCTTGATGAAAATGGTTTTGTGCAAGGTCTCTGGAGAAGACACAACTCTGATGTGTTCCCGAGCATGTCGATCGTGCTTGTGTCTGTGGACGTAGAACATAACTAAATGTTTTAGTCTCACAGCTGACACGAATGTTTGGGCGGTCATTCCCAGGCGATGTGGGGCACTGCGGGAGGAAGTCACTAGTGACATATGGCTGTAAACACTGACCTGCGACCCTTCGGCCATGTTCAGTGGCAGCGCTGTCCTCTACCAGGTGTCTCAGGAGATATTGCTTTACACTGATCACTTCCATGACAGTTCTCAACCACGTGATCTGCCACCAGCTGGCGTGTGCCAGTCATGGGAGCAGATCATCTTAACTGGTGGTTGCTCTAACTGCTGTAAGGTCCCCGCAGTCTGGCCCGCTGACCGAGGGTGGTCACCAGCTCCGTGCGTGCGGACGGTCACGTACATAGTGGTAGTGGATGTGATGACGGTGGATGTGAAGATAGTGGATGTGGTGAGAGTGGATGTGGTGAGAGTGGATGTGGTGAGGGTGGATGTGGTGAGAGTGGATGTGGTATTAGAACCAACACGAGACCTGAGGGTGTTCAGGATTAGTCGACCGGCGGTTGAACCTCGACACCGACGGCCTTTGATGGCCCTGGCAGCCGGCCGGCCTAGAACCCACACAGCCGACCGTCCCACAGTGATGGCCGACCTGGTCACGACTGTGACTCTGCAGTGTAGCAGTGATGACACAGGTGGAAGATCCACATCCGGGAACTGCTCCTGCAGAGAGGGAACTTTGGGAGGGTCTTCCGTTGACAAGCTTGCATGTTCTAAATGCACGCGTGCAACTAGCGGCTGCGAGACGCCCTTGTGTTGTTCATGACGTGGTCAGGGAGACGGCGGTGGATGGACAGAGTGTGGTGTGGGTACAGGGGAGGTGGCATAAATGTACGAGGGACGAATTAGCGATATTTTACAATGATGGAAGTGAAAGATAACGAAAGAAATGTTAAAACTGAAAGTAGACAGAGGGAAGAAAAGCTGGAAAATATCAGAGAAAGGCAAGGATTGAGACAGCGCGGCTACAGAGAGAGAGAGAGAGAGAGAGAGAGAGAGAGAGAGAGAGAGAGAGAGAGAGAGAGAGAGAGAGATTTGCTCTAACACAAATACTGCATCAACAGAAGTCTGGCACCTCGGGAAGGGGGGTGGGGGAAGACCTAAGCCAAGAGTGACGGAGGAGGAGGAGGAGGCAGGAAGGCGGACACGGACTGGGAGGCTGGTGAAGCTCGTGGTAATGAGAGGCGAGGAACCAGGCCCTGTCCTGGCCGGCCGGCCTGCGCTGGCGCCGGGTGGTCGGCGCTCCGGCGCTATGTGAACCGTGAGATCAGTGACGGTCAATGGCAGACGCTATGGTGATGGATCTGAGACGCTCCAGCTGGTAGGAGTGTGGACAGATCCGCACGGCGCTCGATGCGTCGGTGGATTTGGTACAAGAGACGTCATACCATGAAGGAGAAAGAGAGAGAGAGAGAGAGAGAGAGAGAGAGAGAGAGAGAGAGAGAGAGAGAGAGAGAAATATACCATCAAACCTGCAGTAACGACTTCCGGTTAACAATCTGCACACAGCACTAGCGTCACACAGGGACTAATCACACCAGAGAGAGCCGTCAAACAGAAGGGTCCGCTGAGCCTCCCCAGTGTGCCCTAGCTGCTGGGAGAGGTGCTAAGACACGAGTAAAAGTTATAAGATTTCCATGTTGAAGATCACAGAGGGGCAAAACGGAAGGGAGGTTATGGGCGAAGGAAATGGAGTGTGTCAGAAGTTTGGTCGTGACGACCTCGAACTTACGTAAGGCGTGTGATTAGGTGTTCCAGATCGTTGGGAAGAGAGAAGGTATTGTCCTTACGGCTCACGACCAGCGTGGAGGAAATCCAGTTACTCCTTGTGTGGGCTGGAGCAGCCTCTTGCATAGAGGACCTGATCAAGGGGATAAGACGGTAGTTACCAGAGGCAAGAGGTGAGTCAGTCGAAGTGTGCAACAAAGCTCCTGGACTGGCGGGAGCATAATGCGGAGAAATAATAAAATGGCAGATGCTAGAACAGTGATGTTGAACCAGACGACATCAGAGTTAGGAGTTTTAAGGTCCCTGAAGCGTACAGTTGACGTATTTGTGTTGTAACAGGCGTGTACCGCACTCTTGTGGCAGAAATAGTAGTATGATTGATAACTAGAGATAACAAAAGATCCACTGGAAACATCTTTGGCCTCTTGGACGTCTGAACAGAAAACAAAATGATTATGAGATTAGATGCGGAAAGTGAACGATGCTCCACAGAGGAAATTCTGGCGTCTTTCACCGTCAGCCGTCAGCAGGAGGTAGTCGCTGCCCGCGGGGCCAGGTACCGGGGCGGGCGGGCGCCATATCCTCTGAACATTGCATGGGGCGTCGGTGTCACGTGAATAAAAGAAGAGAAAAGAGGAAGGGGAGAGCTGGAGGGAGGAACGCCATCCGCTGCACGGTACACGTATCGTTGTAGAGGTACAGCCGCCAGGGACGCCATTTACTGTGCGGTACACGTAGTGACTGAGGCAGGAGATGCGGAAGCGCTGTCCAGCTACCCCGTAGATCTACAGGCCAAGCGAGGCGCTGTGCTGTACAAGAAAGAATGGCTACGATAGTGACACTAACATTAAGTTTACATGGAAATGAGTTCGTATTTTTATGAATCAAGAAATGAGGTAATTTGTTATGGTGGTCCTCTAAAATCTTATATTCATCTTTCGTTTTAAGACACTGGTCTGGTTTTCCTGTTGTTTAACTTAATTCCTTTTTCAAAACTTCAATGCTAAACATCCCTAGAGGTAGAGGCGATGTTATAAGTTGTACTAGAAAAGCTGCTCAGAAGTAAATATATTTCTTAAACGGATGAAAATTCCCCAGTCTTTTTAAAGATCTTGTGGAAACTTTCTATAACAGTTGTCTTGCTAAGTGTCTGATGTTAGCCTCCCACTTGGCCAAGCCAGTTGAGGGATTCCTAAAACAACAGACGCTATGGACGAGTCTGTTTGTTTACATGTGGATTCTGTCGACATTTCATAGCAGTCTGAATTATGCCATGTGTAAAAGCCTCCAGAGAAGTGTCTAACCTCTGATCAAACTTACTGAGACAACTTTTACCATATCCAACTTGGCCTTCGAGGGTCTGCAGTAACACTGGACACGGTAATATACGCACACTCTCCCTCTTCGAGGAGACGTCTGCAGTGAAAATAAAGACTAACTTTCAACAGTCTTTCTTCAAAGAAAAAAGGCTGAAAATTTGTCTAAAGAGAGAAGGAAAAGAGGCTCCCTATGGGCTCCTGTTTAGCCGGAACCTGTTTTAAAGCAGTTGCTGCTCACCGTATAGCAGGACCACTAATGCAGCCGTCATGGGGTGTTAGGATCATTGCTCCGTGCAGCCAGCCATATCTCTTGCTATATCCATTAAAAAACTTTGCGTCTCGTCCAGGAAGAGATTTGACCACGTCAAGGAACACCCCTAACCTCTTCCGCTGGTGATGAAGACAGGCTAAATCATCGACTATGGAATCGACAGAGTCCCATGAGAGAACCTCAAAACCTAAACGGTGGTAAATCTATAAGGCGGAAGGTGCGTGGTTGACCCACAAACTTTAGTATCACAGAACCATCACGTTTCCACTGTTGTGCGCCTCTACTGGACTAAGATATGAGAAACGTTCTGGATACAGAAAAAATGAGTAAGTGAGAATTTTGTGTGTAGCGATGAGGCAGAAACTGTCTCCTGTTTCTCTTACACCTAAAACGGAAGCTAGAGTCCCGTTGTAACAACCAACAGAACTCACAGTCTATGGATTTCCAAAGACCAATCCAGGATGCAAAACATTCCAAGCTTCTTGACCTCAACCCAAGGATCTGGAACATCTGACGGTACCTGAGCTGTTCCTCTACATACGATATGCAACAAAAACTCTGATAATTCTGTATCAAGGGCGTTACCTGTATGTCCAAGACATTTGGTGAACAAGAACTGTTCTGCCTGTAAAGCAAGCATTATATCAACATGAATCTTAAACAAACTCTTAATACCACTCTGACCGACCACTTGTAAGGTAGGGTCTTATCCTTGGTCTGCAGTTAAGATGGAAAGGCAGGATAGAATTATAGTTTCTCTTATGAAGCTCGACAATCAGGCGTTTTTTAGTCTTCATTTTTGATACATTTTCCTGCCAGTGTGGTTCAAAAAGCTCCATTTCTAAGGCATTCTCCGCCAGTAAAGGTCCAGAGATTTTCGACCAACAGGCCTTAATGAGTTAAGAAAATGAGGCAAAACATTTCATGAACTGTGTAAACAACAACCGTCATGTGTGACGACCACGAGTAAGGGTCATCTGCAGTCCCCTTGAGGAACTCAACTGAGGCAAAAGGTCTTGCTACGGCGATGAGACGCTCCAGAGAGGATAAGACGGATTCCAAGCAGTTCCTAGCGACTGAGTGGTCTGGAACTAACAGTTTGAATGAAACAAATTATGAATAACTCAGAAAGAGTCGTCGGGAGGGGAAGGGAAGGCGTCGTCTTCCAGAATTCTTTGGTTTTTGGAATATGGACAAAAAAGACATTTCATCTTTTATAGCTGGCTCTGACATGGTAACGGAAAACTGTCCGACCTTCTCTCTAAAATTTATAGTCCAATCCTGACTCAGTTCCTAAAATACTGTAGTAAGAAATAACAGACAAAAGGTGATAGAAGGAAAGGAACCTGTTTCTGGTAAGAAACAGACCAAGGAAGTGAAATAAGCGTTCCAGATCATCCGATATGAAACGCATAAAACAACGAAGTTTCAAAATGACCTAAGCGGAAATTGTCTGCAATATTGTACCGAGAAATGTGTGGACCATAAATCTGGATATGAAGGACGCGTATTGGCATATTCTGATTCATCCTCAAGATGAAAGTTCTTGGCTTTCCAGGCAGGCAAGGCAAGGGAACCTGGTGATTCAGTCATGCCTTTGGTCTCAGTATAACGCTACACAGGCTGACCAAGTTGATATCGGCGCTTTCAAAACTAGGCTAACGTTATTAGAAACGATCTTGCTGGCTTAACTCAACGACTTCCTAAAAACAATAGATTCTGAAGAAGAATATGTCGAGCAAATTCGCCTGGTCACATACGTTTTCCAGAAGTGATATTTCAGTTTCAATATGGGTAAATCTGTTTCTGTTCAAGATCATCGGTTCACTTGGTTCGGTATCATCTCCTGCTCCCCAATAGGTTCGCTAAACCCTCCAGCAGACACGGCTCTTGAGTGCGGTAGCCTCTCAGGTGTGACGTCTCAGCGGTAGCTATAAAGTTTGCTGGAAAGATTCCAGTTTTGCTGCGATGGGCAACAACATGCAAAAAAGAGTGACATTATCGGTTCTCTCCCTTTGAAGAGATAATCTTGACGGATATCCCAGAAAAGCTTTCGGGATATCCCAGAAGAGCGATACCCCGGAAGAGCTCTGCGAGGCTCCGGAGTGGTGGTACATGATAGAGGATCTCCAGGGACCAACTACCTGGAGGGTGCTTGTGGATTCGATGAAAGTCTGGACTGATACGTGGGAAATTGGATGTTGTTATCATTCCCTGGAGGGTCACATGGAAGGAAGAGGATGAAGAGAGGCTCAGGGTTAATGTCAATAGGGAGGAACTGATGGTTCCTCGGCTGTTCCTCTGTCGCAACAAGCTTAGGTCTGGTCGAGGGTTCCAGTTCATGGTGGACAACACCGCAGCTGGACAGTATTTAATGAACTTTGTGCCATTCTATTCCTCTCTTGGAGGCAACATATCGCAGTCTTACCTCATCACCTTTGAATAAACGGTTTATCTGAGCATTATCCCGACGTCGTTTGGGCAAACACCTTAACGGGGTTAGGAACTACGTCGTTCGTCGGAAGCGATACTTGGAACAGCCGCATTCAAGTGAATCCCGTCCAGTTCCACCCGTTTTCGACTCAGAGGCAGTGGCGGTCATCACCACGACCTTAGACCGGAGTGTTGGAATCATTTGTTCCGCTGTTGATCCTCATGTGGATATTAAGTTCTTGTGACTCCAGTTGCACCCTGGAGGAGGCGGCTGCTGCAGGTGTCACTTCAAGAATCAAGAACATCAATATTTTGGGTTGCGGAAACTTCACGTTTGATTTTTTTATATACGCATTTATACACAGCGAGATGGAGAATGATTTTCAGATGATGATATACACAATGTTCATCTTCCTCCCAGAGACAATGATACGCGTTTCGATATGATGAAAGTTTTTCTAAGTTTTAGACGAATCTGCTGAAGCCGAGTCGGGATGTCTTAGTTTTTCTCTCGTCTTGCATAACAAAAATAGAATCAGTGAGATCATTGCTTCACGTAACTTACATTCACATGAGCAGTTGCTTGTGGGGCTTGACTTTAACGTTTCTGGGCCTTAGTTGAGGACTTTGCTCATATCTTATTTTTTCTTTACCTGAAGAAGTTTGTAGCCTTATCTCGGCTTAAATGGGATCAGTCTATAATCCTGACTGTGGGTCTGTAACATCTTACTATAATTCCTATAGTACTGGGATCAGAAAGAGGAGGCAGTGAAATTCATACACATTTTAGACTTCAAAAGTTTGAAGATCGTCAAAGTTTCTTGCTAGAAATAAGGCTGTTAGATTTAGAAATAATCAGAAAATAATACAGTCCTGGATAATTCCTCTCGCCGAACATTATTACGTTGTTTGACCTCAGAACATTACTGAACGGAGCGTTTGTTTGTTTGTTTGAGCCTTGACCACCAGGAACATTTCCAGATGGGTGAAGAGGTCGGTGCCCCCGTCACAGCTAAGGTCGTCTTCTGGAACCCCTGAAGTAAGGAAGTTCTATCTTTCTTGGGGTTCCCAAGGAACCTGCCAGTGAGGGAGGTCAGCAAGTAGGATTCTTCACCATTCCAGAAACACCTGTGTTGGATGCTCTGTCTGGATCTGGTTACCTTCCCTGTGTGGCTCTGGGTGTGTCGCCATCAGCAACGGACGACTCTGAAATGGGACCAAATCGTCAATGACAGTAAAGTTTTCTTTATTCTGTTTCCTGGTATGATTCTCTTGAAGTCCCTCCTCCTTGGAGTGAATATGTTTGCAGATGCTCATTGCGTTCTGTCCTCAAAAGAAAACTGTTGGGCTTGAGTAATGGTAGCAAGAGGGAAAATCTTTCCACCACAGGTAGAGCTCTTTGAGCACTCACAGAAACTCCCTTGCCTTCCTCCCCATTTTACCTTTTCTGAGAAACGCTGGTCTTGACTCCGGACGGCAACAGACCCAAGGCGGAGACACCAACGGTCACAGGGTGGCGGGAGAGGCGTGCACCACACGCCGCCTCGCCTGCACGTCACCACGTCCTGGACCTGGGCAGGTTGCTGTGTGGTTCTCGCCTCACAAAGTATTCACTCTGCTCAATTCTCTACTATAAATATTGACCACTGCAGTTTCTAACTGGGAAGTGATTGGACACCTGACCTTTCAGAGTATGACTAGCTGATGTTTTATCCAAGAATTACGTTTGGTGTCTGTGTAGTTGAATACAATATTGACTTTGGTCTGAGGAGACTAGTGTGGGGTCAGTATGCCTTACGATCATTAGGAACCAAAATACTTATGGTAAACGTGTCCACTATGTCGTCACCATAGTCAGTTATCCGTACTTTGTCTATACATTTCTCAATTCTGCCGCAGTATAAAGGAAAGCTTCTTCAGATGTTCGGAGAGGTAAATCAGTATCTTAATAATGACGTTTTCACATAACTTGTCTGTAAATACCTTCATTTTCAATATAGTGTAGGTAGTCAGAAAATCTAGTAAAGGCATTTTTCTTAGCTGGTGTAAATGTCTGTTAACTATCATAATAGTATTCGCAGGGACACGGCTGTTGGAGAATCAGGTGTTGTCCAGAAACACAGCCCCTCGGCCTCATCCATTCCCTCCCAGGGGGGTAGGGATGTCCCGACACCCAGCCGTGATATATGGCTCGCGCTTTTTGAAAATGGCTTCCACAGCGCCAGGTTTAGTTAGCATTTCAGGTTTTATCAGTTACAACAAGTGGCTTCTCACAATAAAATATGAACACTGTTTCCAGTGTGTTTCCATTCTTGTTTTGCGTTGTCTTAACATGTACATCGTGATCACCATCGACCTGCCGACTCCCTCACTCGGTCCTGACAACGTGCATCTTTATATCTCTCCAGAGAGTAGAATTACCCTGACTTAACGAATGTTTTTAACGTTGTTTGACTTGAGTCATGACTGACCAGCCTCGCTCGTCTCAGTCAGACCCGTTCGGCGTTACGAATGAGAACATCTCACCAGCCAGCCCACCCAAGGTGCCAGACTTTGCATGTTAGCAAGCAACCAAACTTGCTTCTCGCCACAACCAAAGACATATCTGTGGTGGGTTATCAAGCCAACAGGAACGTATCTAATAAGCCCCACGATACGGTAGTTTATCTACTGAATCAAGGTTCTGTTACGTTTACCGATAAGAAGGAATAAGGAGAGAAGCGGAGGCACTGGTGTCATGTTGTTCCCCAGGTGAAAATGATGACAGAATCATTGGCTAAAAGTTGATAAACTTATTAGCTGGTGGTCTAGATTTCCAAACGAGTTATGTATTCGTACTTGTATCAGTAGCACAACCTTGAACTATCGTTAGACTGGATGTTCAGTTCAGTGGTTGGATATATTGCTGTCAGCAAGATGTAATAATCTACAACTTAGATCGCCACACTTTCGTTCTGCCTAAACACGGACTTGCGCAGCCCAGTCCTGGAGCCTTGCGGGACACATAACTTTATTCATCAGTGCAAACTTTACGAAGCAGAAGTTGCAGTGGTGTATTCAAAACTACTTCAATACCCGTGACGCAAGCTTACGGATATACCAAGAGAGGAGCTGAAATAGAAGTTATCATCCTCTTGTTGCTATAGTCAAGTCTTGGTGCAATAAGCGTTAAATGTTGGACCTTCAGGAGAGTTGTGTGATGTGGCTTTGTTTCTTGGAAGGCTTATGATATAAATGTAAGTATGGTCTGTAAATGATAGCTATATATTTAGTTCCTAGTAATATCGTCGTGGGCTATAGTTCATGTAGCCCTGTAGCCACTGGAGGGAACTACCACTGCGTTGGGACTACTATGCGCATTCACAAATTATGTTTATCTCTCGCAATGTCTACGTTATTTGTAGTTAGTTGTAGTGTCTGTACCATGACAATACATCATACACTCACAACGCGACTCCTGACAGTACGAGTGACTTAACCAGAGGGAACAGCTATAATAAGCTAGACAGCCCACCACACACGGCCTGGCTGACCTCACGTGGGTCACGCACTATACAAAGTGAGGTCCGAGCCAGGCAGCTACCCTCGACTTGAATGACATAAGCTCCGCATTTTTGGGTCTACCAATCAACGACGTAAAGTTTCCAGAAGGCCGCTGTCAGTGGTCGAGTTCCCTTCTGCTGGGCTTATTCAGCCAAGGCAAAGCTGTATAACTCCCAAGAACCATCTATGACTTGACCTGGTCGCTTCCTGTATACCCGGACATCACCGGAGGCAGACCAGTCAAGACGTCGACCTGCCTCAGACAACAAGTGCGCCACTCTGACGGCTGAGTCTAAGCCGGCCATGTGACTCCAGATTCAAAGAGCCGTCAGGGCACCTCGTTCCTCACTATCAGTCCGCTATGTGACTCATGACGTTTCATCGATAGGGCTAACATAAGGCAGCGCCACTACTGGTCTTGAGCCTGAACTATGCCACATCCGCCTAGAGCAAAAGCTTCACGTGACTTGGCAGCTACGCCCTTCTGCGGGACGCCTGCCTCACCACCAGCACCTTCACCAGCACCACGGGACTCCTGCCAAGCCAGCCTTCAACGTCTCCCCTCACCTTGCTTGACCTCGTATCCTTACCACAAAGCTTGCACCTCCAGTGGCATCTTATCCTAGTCTACATCACTTTTGTACATTACCTAATGTAGCATTGTGTTGTTATTGTTATCTGTTTATATGATATGATATGATATAACAAAGCTGCAATCCATTTGGAACAGAGCACTCAGAACAATCACTGGCTGCCTAGCAACTTAAATATTCAACACCTTGACTATCAAACAGTGATCCTCCCAGTACAGACCCACCTCAATATGCTTGGCACCCAATTCTGTGCAAGAGCTTTGGCTTCCCTACCACCCAAACCACTCTATAAATGATCACCAACCCAAAAGTAGAAATAAAATGTTTACCCTTGCGTCACATCTCAGCAACCTCTACCTTCAGATCCTCCTCCGCCATCCCAGAGGAATATAACACTGAGGAAACAAAGACACGATAAGACAAACAGGAAAGCACCACACGACCGAATTTCTGATTCAGTTTTAACTTCCAGCACACGAGACAAACAACCATTAGACACCACACTCCCTAGACAGACTCTTGTCGCGCTCACCCTTCTGCTCTGGACACCACTCGTCACCACAACGAACACCTTTGCATCACATCTCAAGACCCTTCCTGCCCACGATGCAACTGCCATAAAGACACCCACCACTTTCCACTCAGTTGCCCAGCACTCACTGCATATAGACTCACACAAAAACGTTATATGACCTAAGGTTCCAACCGGAGGACATGGTCAGCTTCCTGAGTGCTGCAGGAGTCTCATAAGGATAGAAGGGACTCCTGGGGCAGGAAAAGTAAAAACAGGAGGGGAGGATTTCCATCCCCCCGCTCCCTCCCCTTTTAGTCGCCTTTTACGACACGCAGGGAATACGTGGGAAGTATTCTTTCTCCCCTATCCCCAGGGATATATATATATATTTATATATGTATATATATATATATATATATATGGCCTCAGCTAACACAAAAAAGTCGCACAAAGTTAACATCAGTTAACGTATTTATCACTCATGTCGCCCAGTTTAGTTGTTTAGGGAAAGAATCATTTGCAGTAGTTGCCTCCACACCTCCATGATTATGTTTACGGGAGTTTGTTTAGGTCTATATGACAAGGTTAAAAACACGCTAGTAAATAAGAGGGTAAGATTTCATACCATATCGGATATAGTTCCTTTTGTGCGTAGTTGGTACTTTTTAGTGATCAGATGTAGATATATTTAAAGAAAAAGAAAAGCGAGTGTAAAGTATGGGACAAGGCGGTGGTGTTGACGGGCCGCAGGCAAGTGTGTGGTTGGACACTGACTGACGGGACGGGTATGTGCCATCCTCCTCCTCTCTCCCCTCCTCCTTAGCCCTCCCTCCCACATACCAACAAATAGTGTTATCTGTACACAGTGGTTGGTGCCAGTGTTGTGACGAGCGTTGGCGATGATCGCGCAGATCTGTGAGTGAATCGATTGAAGAATCTATCGCTAACCTGGACGTATGCAGAGAGACAAACATTATTCAGTGTTCTTTTTGATTATCATCGTTGCCAGCAAACTTATCCTGATGGTTTGAAGAGTATAGGAATGAAAGAGTTTTCGCCACACACAAAGATCGTTCTACACTAACAGTGACGAGTTATTCTCCAATAATATCAAGAGAATGGTGATCTCATAAAGGTAAGGCCAGTTCGTTCGGTGTATCCATGGCAGAAGAGACGTACGTTCTGAGCTTCGGGGCACGTGCCGGACTCATAAACCCTGCAGTCCTTTTGCGCTACCGCTCGCAGGACGAGCATGGGCTGCACAATCAATTTGCCGGGGTTACCGGCACAAATCAGTCATAGTCAGCAAAGTTAACCATTACACCACGGAAACCTGTTTGTGTCTGTGTGTGTGTACATCACGTTGTGTGACACTATTGCAGTGTTTCACCACCGCTTCCTTATATAACGGAAAAGGTGCGTGTGTGTGTAATTTACCTATTTGTACCGCACAGGGAGGGAGTTTTACAGTCGTTGAGCGCCACCTGTTGAACCTTCTCTGTTATCCTACATCGTTTTACAACTTCTGTATGCTGTTCACATTTACAGTGTCCTCATGCAGTATATTCCGTTCCTCCACCACTCTTGTACCGCAAAAGTACTTCTTAACATCTTAGTTAACAAGTTTCCTGCTTAATTTCATGTTATGTCCTCTGGTTGTTCTACACTTATATGAATCAAAGATCTGTTTACTGTGTACGTCTTCACTCTGGTCTACAAACTTAAAAGGTTGTGATCAGGTCACCCCTCACACTTCTCTCCTCCATGGTAAGCAAATCTAAGGCCTTTAGCTTTGCCACGTAACTCAGCTGTCTTGATACTGGTACCATCTTTGTTGCCTTCCTCCAGCTGGACTTTCTCTATTAGCTCTTTGTGCTTCTTCGGGTGTGGTAACCAAACATGAGAAGCATATTCTACCTTAAGTCGTGTGTAATATGGGTACAGCTTGTTCTATATTTCCTTATGCATGGACTTGAAGGCAACTCTAATATTTGATCGCAAACACTTGGTCTCTTTAAGCTTATATCCTGCTTGACGATGTTCATATTGAGGCCTTCTTTCGCCGTGATCCATCCCCATCATTTTACATTTACTAAGGATAAATTTCATCAAACATGTATCAGACCAACTTTGGAGTCTGTCTGGGTTCTCCTGAAAGATTATATATATA
>JAYMFT010052811.1:0-29717 GCA_038088735.1 Panulirus argus
ATATATATATATATATATATATATATTTATATATATATATATATATATATATATCCACCTGATGAAGGAATGAATTATAAGGTGGAAGGTACTGCACTCTGCTAACATCGTCTTGGTATGCTCATACTAGTCAGGTACCACAGGACGATTAGCCAGCATAGGTTTCCTAGCATACAGTTTTCCTCGCTCCAGTCACAGCCTCACGTGTGAGCGTCAGCAGAATCGTCGCTCGCGTCCGGGAGGGGCAGATGGTAGACGTGGAACTCAAGGTAACGCACCACAAAAATTCCCCTTGCTCTGCTTAGTGACTTCGACCCTTCACAGTATGATCTGAGAATCAAGATTTTCCCAAGGCACCAGAACAAGAAAGATATTCGTCTTATCCGCTTAACACGCGAAAATGAGACAGACCACAGACGCTGGGCGAGGACCGCTGTCACTGCTGCGTGCCCTCCTCTAACTGTGACTCCCCGGACACAAATTTCCATGGGGCTGGACACCCACGATGGCACTAAGGCCAATGAAGACCCGCACTACACACTCGAACAGTAAAGTCCACACCTCCCGACAACCTTCTGTAACACTCAGGTTGGAGTTGAAACATTATATTTCCACAAATGCATAAGTAATGTTACCGTGAAGAACATATAAATGTCAAGAAGGTAATTACGCACCAATGAGGCATAATTTGAAGTCAAACCACAAGATGGAAATTACCCAAAAGCATGTGTATGATAATCGCCAAAAAATATCCTCAGCCTTTGTAGAGATTTAGTAAAAGAACAGAAATACTTAGTATCAATTCATGACTCAACCGACAGCTGTAAATTCAATCGACATGATATGTAAATGTAGCGGGGGTGGGGGGTGGGGGGTAAAGTATCAGAGAGTATGGAGACAACCGGCAACCTAGACTCAGGCATATGAGGGAATGGAGAAGGAGGCACGTCAACAACTACCTGATATTATGTACCCTGCACTAACAAAGGTCACGTTCATACGTACGTGGGTGTGGCTTTAGAATTAGCCTGACACGTGAAGAAGTTCTTCAATGCATTTCGGTTGGTGGATATAGCTTGACGTTGGCGTCCTTAATGATCCTGGAAGATGATTAGCCTTAAACCCTAACCAACCAACCAATCCGCACTAACGTTGTCTCGACACCTACGCCAGGCACAAGGCTGCAGGAGCTCCTACATAATACGTACACACAGTGTGTGTAATTACCTATATGTACCGTACGGGAAGGGAGTTTTATACTCCAGTGTGTGTGTGTGTGTTATTACTGTTTGTGATAATTAATTGTGTTGCGTGTTACTGTAGCAGTGAAGGAGGCGTTCCAACCACTGCTAATATTGGTAGGAAACCACTGAGGCGTTAAGGGGAAAATTCTACACTCATGTTGCCGCGTCTCTTTACCTTGCACATACTACATATACCATGTCTTTACTCCTACGCGTGTACACACACACACACACACACACACACACACACATAACACAACTCTAAGCCAGGTACCTCCTTTATCGACCAGACCCGAGGGGTTGATGATCACTTCTGTTGGGTGTGGGCCGAGCGCCGAGCCCAGGATTGGAGCCTATGCAGATTCGTGATCAGAATTTGTCTTTGCATGTGTGTGTGTGTGTGTGTGTGTGTGGTGAAGCCGCTGTCAGTAGGTTTATTTGTATGTTTCCACTCCACGTGTTCATCTCAACTCACCATTTACAGTCAAGTGACAACCCTACCCCTATTTATGGTGTTGTACCTCTGCCCACAAAATTCCCGCTTGTAGAAACATCTCATCAATATCTTACTCACCCACTGAATCTAACGTATTAAGCACGACGGTACGACTCTTGGCTATCATAATACCCAAGGGTCGTAACGTCGTCCTAGAGAAATTAAATTCATACCGTACACTGCTCTCAGAGACGGTACGTCACACACCACCATGCACCTGCCACGTATCATCCTGAAACACACTACTGTACCCTGCCATCCTACTGGTCACTCCCGCGATCCATTACTACAATCCTACAAGGTTTGATATGACGAGTAGTCAATTTCCACCTCACTTCCTTTACATTACACGAACATAATGATAATGGAAAGCTTGTAATGTAAACTTAATAAGTTAACCTGAATAACAAACAGTTATGAACATGAAATGTAAACTTGTAAAGTAAACCTGAAAAATTTACAAAGAATTTATGATAAATGCATACACGCATCATTAATATAAGATCAAGAACACATGATGAAAAATATATGACACAAAAAGAACAGCAGGAACGGTTTCTGAAGATCATGAGCGCTCGCAGGTCACACACACATAAATAACATAACGCTGGCAATTCACATGCAGCAGCAGCAGAGGGAACGAATCAGGTGAGTGACATTACTAGTCAAGATCACCTGTGTACACAACATACAAAGGTTGCTGGTAAGCTGGGTTCTCTGACCTTTCCAAAGACATGCACAGCGAGTGTTGGAAATGTTCACAGCTGCTGTACGCTGCGTGTTACAGTAATATCGTGCAATTCAACAAAACATTTTAAGGCTGGCAAAACTGGACTTAAAATATGTGAAAAAAAGCTCACAGCCAATGACGATATCAGTAAAAATGAAAAAAGTCTAAACTGCTGGGTCTAGTTACAACTACTCACGCCCTTTAGTGCTCAGGTGATATGTCTACCATTATAAACAGAATATGCTGGAGGGTCTCGTCGGTTAATATGCTTCCGAGCACACCATTCAACGTCCTCCAACATAAATCTGAAATATTATAGATAAATCTGTGCACGTAATTAGCGAGGCTGCTGTAGTAAACTGACATGAAGAGCGCGGCCACAAACTGCCTGAATGGTCAGTAGTCCATTAGTGAAGGGGTGCAGACAATATCCGATATACTCAAAGTAAGTTATTCACGTACGTAGGTATCAACATGTTTCAAGGACTATTTGGCAGCCCCTTCAACAGTTACCAACTTTATAATGAGCTGAACTTCCCAGGACAAGCCTGATGCAACGGGCGAGTTCTCGATCCTATTCCCCAACACACTAGATATACCGATATGAACTGGGACTAAGAAGAGATCAGTGTCATCAAATATATTATTGCTATTTGTAGAGAGGATGAAGGAAGCAATGTCCAGCTGAAAAACAACCTAATACCCTCCACAGACTGCGTGGACATCAAACCGGCAGCAACATTAATATGAAAGAGAGGCTTCATCCACGATATGTCTGGCACACTTCCTCCACCTACATCATGGGATATGGAAAGGTCCATCCACGTCACTGTGAACACTTGGTGAAGTCTTCGTGGGTCTTCAAACCCCACAGCCCAGGATGGGCACAGACTGTTGGGTTAGCGTCGCTGGTCGACCAAGCTGTTGGAATCCACATCCTGTAGGCCCCCGAAGCCCCCACAGCCTAGCTGGCCTGGTACTTTTCGGGGGTACTTGTCCGACGCACTGTGCATCCCATGGTGATTCTGATGATAGCTGGCATGGTGTTGAAAAGTCTTGAGCCCAGGATTGTTTAGGGTGTTCTTTTGTGCATGTTGTCTGTGATAACGTCAACCCACATCACGGTCTGTAGCAAGGTCCACCCACATCACGAACAACGACAAAGTTTGCCCACATCTCGGTCTGTGATAAGGTTCGCCCATAACAGGGTATGTGCACGTTTGCCCACATCACGGTCTATGGTAAGGTGCGTCCATATCACGGTATGTGACAGGGTTCTTGCTAAGGAGTTCTCATATAATAATATCCAAACATGCTTAAACTATAATAAACTGTTGCACCCATACCTAAGCACCGTGATGAATTTCTTCATGATCATTCGGTTCGTAACCATCTAAGCCTTGACAACGACGTTACGATCCTTGGACATGGCAGTGAGACGTTCGTGCACAAGGGTTTCCCGTTGTGCTAGAGAGAGTATAGGTTGCACCGATACCATCAAAAAGTTAATCTTACTTTCAGTGGCTAACATGTCCATATGAACAGCTTTACCGAACGTCAGGTAAAGAGAAGAGAGTCAAAAATCATTCGCTTGGGTTAAAGTTAAGATTTACTCAGTTTCACAACTTTCGCAAACATTCATATATTTCCTTGGCATTTTAATATTGCCAGCAACAGCTAATCATCAGCATACAAAAACACCAACACAGATGTTGATTCTGCAAAACATCACCTTGCAAGGTTGCCTTCTTAAATGAATGGATCTAAATACATAAAACAAGTACAGCCCCTTGTTCCACTCCAGTGCTCCCCGACGGTAACTCGATACTATATTGTTCCCCCGACCAACTACTTTAACCAACTGCTTCACAACAAACATAAGCCTTCCAATAACAGGACAAACCTTTCTCCTGATTAACTGGAAACAGTCTCGAATGTTCTCAACTTTATCAATGGTTCTGGAAGCTTCTGGAAACTACCATCACTTAACAATCAGGTAGTTATAAACTACTGTTTCCAGGAAGCTAGAAAACGGATCGGAGGAATCTAGGAAAAGCATCGCTATCAACCGAAAACTGACACTTTACCCTGTCCTCAAACATTAACCTTGATTATGTAACTTGTGCTTGAAAAGTGTAATGAGGCTGATGATTCAAAAAAGATCTAGTTACCTTAAAGTGATAACCATTTTGCAGGCTTTCTTTTCTGGATAGGAACTAATCGTGAGTGTCCTCAGGAATGTTTCCAGGAGGGAGGGGTGTTGGTCAAAGCCAGCATCGATGGGACAAGCTTCAGGTCAATCCATACTTCCCTAGCGTCTCTAGTCCATGGTAAATCCATGGTAAAGTCTAATTTCGTGGCTTTATTGGTAGTGGAATTTCAGTATAATACACGAAGTAAACTGACTGAAAATATAAGCTGTATTTACGTAAAGTTATCATAAACAGACATGCTATTTTCTCATTTTCTAGGGAGCAGGGCCACCTTCTGACACCGTCCCCTTGCGGAACCCCTTGACACTACTAATGACGTGACCACTGGATCGATTTTTGAAACCTGTCAAACCTGAACAAATTTTGGTAACCCTAATTAATCACACTTTAAAAAAGATATACATATTTTTCCGATGGAAAATTATAACCCGGGAACTAAAAGTTCGCGACTTTAACTTATTTTTATCTACTTTATACAGCTTTTATATCGATCTGCTTTAAATACTTAAAGACTATCGGGTCACCCCTCACTTTCCTCTCTTCCAAGGTGGAAAAATTCAAAGTTCTCTTAATTCTGACACCATGTGTGTGTGTGTGTGTGTGTGTGTAATTACCTATTTGTAAATACTTATTTGTAATGTACGGGAATACACTCTCGAGGCCCTTTTTTTTATACTTCCGCTCTCGTACAATATTTTAGACTTATGAATGTTGTAATTATTCACAGATTCATCACAGGTCATTTCATTCATCCACTTCTCTGATACTATGAGGGTACTTTTTTATACTTCTTGTGTTATGGCCTCTTAGTGTTCTTTCTACCTTTGCGTTTATCGAAGAACTGTTCACTGTTAAAATCATCAAACTGGTTTAATAACATTAAGGTTGTGATCAAATTACACTTTACTCTTATGATTTCCAAGAGAAAGGAGTTTATGGCCTCTAACGTCTCACTGTAAATCATTTCTCATAATTCTGATACCACCTTTGTTATTTTTCGTACCTTCTATATTAGCTTTTGTGTTTCTTTACGCGTGGTGACCAAACTTAAGCAATACAAGCTAGTTTTTGCTTAACATAAGATGTGAGCAGTTTGCCATCTAGTTTCCTAACAATATATTTGAATGCAATATTAATATATGCCGGCAGACAGTCTAGGTACAATTTCCTAAAGGTGGGGCTCTGACGACAGTCTAAGTACAATGCCCACTCCCACATCCTTTCCACACAGAGATTCCTGCAGCTTATTTCTGCTAAACAATCATATCAAAGTCTTTCACAGTGTCCCATCTTCATGAATTTGCATGTACTCGACCATGTATCAGACCAACTTTGGAGGTTGTCAAGGTTCACTTGTAAATCGATGCAATTCTTTCCACTCTGTTTCCCTCTTAACCTTATTATCATCCGCAAACATGTTCATTGTTAAGGTAGGATACCAACGCTTTTGGCAAATTTTAAAATCAATCAAGAAGAGCTGTGGTCTTAGGACTGCATCCTGCATCACACCACTGATGACGACGTCTGTAATTATCTATTTGTAATCACCATTTTATACGGCACTGGGAGGGAGTTTCACACTCGTAGGACCTCATGGCTTGAACATTTTCTACTATAATACAACTTTCAAAATAATGTATGCTGTTTGCATAAAAATACTTCTTCACATCTTTAACAAGTTTCTTGCTTAATTTCATGTTATTTCCTCTGGTTGCTCTATCCCTACAGCCCTCAAAGAACTGTTTCACTGTCCACGTTATCGATCTGTTTTGAAAATTTAAAGGCTGTGATCAGGTCACCCCTCACTCCTCTCTTCCAAGGTGAGCAAATTTGAAGTCTTTAGCCTTTCCCTGTAGTTTAGCCCTCTTACTTCTATTACCATCTTTGCTGCCCCCTCTGGACCTTCTCTATTGGCTCTTTGTGCTTTTATTGGTACGGCGACCAAACTTGAGAAGCATATTCTGGTTTTGGCCTTTTGTAGTATACGAACCGTTTGCTTAATATTTCCTTATTCTTATCCTTGAAAGCTATTCTGATATCTACTTGAAGACAGTTTGTCTCCTTTACTATTCTTCTGATGTGGGACTCTGGTGACGGGTTAGAGATGATGTCGACTCCCAGTTCCTTCTCATACACAGAATCCGGAAGATTAATTCCTGCTATATAATAACTGAAGTCATCTTTCACTCTATCCCATCCTCATTGCATTACATTTACTCGGGTTGATTTTCATCATCCATGTATCAGACCAACTTTGAAGTTTGTCTAGGTCCTCTTGTAAGTACACGTAACCCTGCTCGCTTTCCACTTCCCTAATGACCTTCGCTTCAACGGCAAACATATAAAGATAGGAACCCATACATTCAGGCAAGTCATTCACATACATCAAGAAGAGAAACAGTCCCAAAACAGAACGTTGGGGCACTCCGTTAATGATCTCCACCCAGGTGGAGAAGGCTCCATTGATATGTGTCCTTTATTCCCTGTGTGTGTGTGTGTGTGTGTGTGTGTGTGTGTGTGTGTGTGTGTGTGTGTGTAGGTTGGCTGGGAAGCCGACCTAAGGGTTTACACTGATGATCCTCTACTAAAACTACCTGATCCTCGGGTCATGACTTTACACATTCAAATAAACAATTATTTTACCGTCACGAAAGTAACTGGTATGAAGACAGTACGGAGGAAGACGTGAAGTCGAAGTGTTATAAGGAGGAATATCCTGGATTAATCTGTCAAGGACGGTCTTAGGTGAAAAATACATTGTAATGGACACTGCTAATGTTAACATATTTTTATTGTTCATCAGTTTACCGCAAAATATTTTACAGGTTCAGGTCAATTTGGTACTAAGGTTTAAAACAGGACATTCACTGGGTACGAATTAAAATGTGGTAGAAAGCTCTACCTATAGTCTATAAATGCTAATGTGAGGCTGAAGTTATGGCAGTAGGGTACGAGATTCTAACCTCCCACCAAACTGTCCACAGTGTTATAGACGGTTTTATTATTTAGTAGGGTAAAGTTGTTTGCATAATCTACTGTTAGTGACCATTTGCATAATACTCAACACGCGTTCCCGACAGTCACGACCATTCTTCCAACACACCTGATCTCTTTCCTTCCCTCTGAACCCTTCCACTACTGAAACGTTAATTCTGTTCTCTTCAGGGCCTCCAGTCACAAACTTAACCTTGTTACATATAACTGGGCACGTCCACAATTCATCCCACCTTCTGAACGCCGGTTCTTGAACTTCAGGAGAGTTCAGCGGTCACCCCTGCGAGGCTTGACTTTCCCATGGACGAGTCCTACTTCGCTGGCTGGGATGCCTCTAGGTGTGCTGACTGTATAGCGGAGTTTATCAAGGCTGGGATGGAGTCCTACTTCCCTCTTACCAGATCTCCCCCCTCACCCACCAGTAATGGTATGATCGCCCCTACTCCAACGCCTACCGCAACAGGGACAAAGCATATCTGACCACGACAATCTGTCCTTTCCCTGAAACCCACTCAGAGCTGCTCTACGTAAAGTCAAGCAGATATTTATGAAAAAAAAGTATACTAATTTGATTTCTACCGACAAATCTCTCTGGTCCTTAAATAATTCCAGTCCA
The DNA here is from genome assembly GCA_038088735.1 of Panulirus argus. Taxonomy (NCBI): domain Eukaryota; kingdom Metazoa; phylum Arthropoda; class Malacostraca; order Decapoda; family Palinuridae; genus Panulirus; species Panulirus argus. Next base: position 8,294 of record JAYMFT010052811.1, read on the forward strand.
ATCAATCTGTAGATTACTTTCCAGTTGATTATGCCACTCTTTTTGGTATCATAGTTTCCTTTAATTCATTTCTGAATGATTCTGTGTCTAGTCGTTCTCCTTCATCTCCTACTGAATCAATGGCTTCTCTAACAATTTCCTTGTGCGGGTCTTCTGGTTACTTTCCAGCTCCAAGTGGGCAAAGCGTATGGCCTAGACGGCATATCTCCTCCAGTCCTCAACTAGCTTCAAACCCTGTTCGCCTATTTCGTATCTTTCTAAAAATCCAGACTATTCATTCTCTTTGGAAGCATGCCTTGGTGCAGGTCATCCCTAAGAACCGAGACCGTTCTAAACTTTACAACTATCTTTCCAATGCTTTCATTTCCATAGACTTCTTAGTGTTTGAGGTTCTCCTTAAATCTCACTTTGTTAAACTCTTACTATCCCATTCCCTTTTCTATGGTCACCATTATGACTCGCAACGCGAGGTCCACTGGTTATCAGTGCGACTCACAGATTTTGGAGAAATCTTTGTCGCAGCTCTCGACATCTCCAAATTATTTGACGGGGTGTGACGCAAGTCTCTGCTCTCTAAACCGCCTTCCTCTTATTCTTTTGCTTCTCTGCACCCTGATGCTTAGCTTCCTCTCTGGCTGATTCACTGCAACAGCAGTTATTTTTGCTACTTCTCCCTCTCATCCTTCCAGCAATGGTATTCCTCAGGGTTTTGTTCTATTGGCTACTATTTTTCTTCTTACCATAAATGATCTTTTATTCATTCTACTGAATACACTTCGGCTCCCGCCCCCTCCCCCACCCCTTCCATTTTAATAGATATTCTCTTTCTCGCACTGAAACTATTTACTCTCTCAATTCAGACCTCTGCAGCACCTTAGAATAGGGAAGCAGTAATCTGGTTGAATTCACTCGTACTAAGACACAGTCTCTCCCCAATTATTTTCTTAAGTGCCATTCGTTTACCACTAGTCAGTCTTAAAACATCACAATTTAGCCCTAGAAACCCCGTATAATCAACATCACAAAGTCTGCTTCTCAAAAGCTGGGGTCCTATATATGTAATGAAAGTACATATTTTTCATGTGAGCAGACATTTCATATCTATCTACAGGGGTGTTATTCGCCCAAGCAGCACTGGAATCAGATGTTTTCCGTTTCAGTAGTTCTCCAGGCATCACCTCTCTGCAATCATCCCTTGCTGCCCACCATGATGTTCCTGCCTTCTCCTTTTCCTTGAGGCATCATTTCATCTACTGCCCTCGTGAGCTGTCTGCATGTGTCCCTTGCCACTGAAGCTTGGACTCGAGTCATGAGTCTTGCTGCTGCTTCCCACAGTTTCTGCGTGTAGACTGACCATACGAGGATTAACCAATAACCACCTCCTTTCCTCGAAGAGAGATGCTGTGAATTCTTCCTTTGTCTCTCCGTCTACCTATTACCCTTTCACCTTTAACAGAACAGCCAGATCAACAAGACTGGCGGGGCCCTGATTAGTACTGTCATTCTTTTTATCTTAATCTTTTTCATTTTCACCAGAGACGGCCTTAATTGGGGCATGTTTTCCCCGTGCCATGTCGGTCACTAAAAGAAAAATACCATTTTGTTTCGTTAATGCATTATCAGGTTGTAGATACTATCCTGGATGCCCAGTTACGGGCGTATTTACGTATCAGTGTTATGTAGTATAAAAAAAGGAAACAGATAGTTATTTGTTAAAGTAGGTAAGTGGGCGGAGTCTGCCATCAGAAGCTCAACAACTGCTGCATTAACTGTTTGTAATTTCCAGTCAACTTCGCCGTAACGTTGCCCACGAATTCCTTGCGCAACTTCACATCGACAGAAAGCAGGTGACGGTGGCCACCTCATGGCAACTTTTCTCACCAAGCTCTACTTTTCATACTGTTCTCCGTCCTAACTTCTTCCCTTTTACAACCTAGTATAGTTTGGTGATTATTCTTCAGTAACTTTATGTAACGTCAGCTAACTTTTCTAAAGTGAACGAGTCTCTGGAAGAACTAGAAATTAAATGATCTAATATTGGGAATTATATTCCAGGTCGGTAAGGTAAGGAAGCCACCTTTACTAAGGCAACACACACGAGCGAGCGTATCCAAGGGAACGCAGTGTGGCTGCTTCCACTGCCGCCGCTGTCAACAGCCACTTAACCTGCTGAGCATGACGGTACGATATCTGAACATGACGGTACGATCCTTGAGCACGACGGTACGACTCTTAGGTGCCATGGCCTTTTATCTGACCCTAATTCAGGGTTTGATCAAAGGTCAGCCCATCGTACCTAAGAGTCGTACCCTCTCCGTATGGGTCGTATCCTCTTACTGGAGGGGTACGAAAAAAGTGAAGTTCTTTTACGGTATGGAAATAGTGGATTACTGGAAAAATAAAAAAATGAATTATGAGGCTGTAAATGCAGCCAGCACACAGAAGCTTAAAAATGTGTATGATGGTAGAGACAAGTTGAACAGATGGTTCTCCACGGGTGTAGGCCTCCTTCCGTCCCGTGCAAATAGGTTATTTACACACTATCATCCCTCTCCCTTACCTCCAGCCCTCCCCTCCCTCGATATCAACCTATACTTCCACGTCTCTCCCTCCGCCCCTCTCCCTCATTTCACTTTTTGCTCATTATCGTCCTTGGCTCTTTCATCGCCCCCTCATCTCTCTCTCTCTCTCTCTCTCTCACCTCTCACCCTGACCCTCACCTCTTCCTGACCCCTGGGGCTCCTCTCCCACCACCTTTTCTACCTCACCAACTCTCTCCCTGACTCACTTACCAGCTCTCACACCTCACAACCCGCGCCTTAGACGGCCGGAGCCAGAGCTTGGATCATTACTCCAGAGGGAACAATTTCACATTATGTGATCAAGACAAGACACTTGTGTATTAGCTCGGGATCACCCACCTAGGGAGGGTCGTGTGACCCAGGCCTCTCGTACCTCCTCTTGCGGCCTCTTCCGACCTCTTCTACCCTCCATAAAGGCCTCGCGCGTCCTCTAGCGGTCTACTGTACCCCTGAGTCTCATCTTTAAGATCTATAAACCAGTGAATTTTACAGTGATATTCAAAACCATGAATTCTTCAGATGTCTGAGATTTTCTTTATGCTTCACTATTCTAAAAATATATGTATTGATGAAATAATGATAACATCGAGGACGAAATAGATAAGATGGCCCAAAACCAGGTCATATCTTTCTTTGTTATATCTGTAACGGAAAGATGGGGCAGGCTGGATGTATGATAAGTTCCAGACATGACATTTTGATGATTATGCTCAGTATCAACGAAGCACGCACACACACACACACACACACACACGACTCCCAAGGTGTAGTGGTTAGTGTTAATGACCATAGTTCAAGCACAGGCCATTACCGAGTTCGAATCCTGAACACGGCAGTCGACCTACAGCCAACCCAGCTGTTAATCCTCCACTCAGGGCTGGTCGATAAATGGGTACCTGGCTTTGGTTGGTGTGTGTGTGTGTGTGTGTGTGTGTGTGTGTGTGTGTGTGTGTATTTACATATGAGTAAAGAAATGGTACATATGCACGTTTAATGATTCATACGGCAGGAATCAGTAGACCAGTAAATTGTACCAAAATCAAGAACGTTAGTGAAACAGAAGGTTGATAAACATAAATCGTTATTGATTTCTGGACTAAAAAAAAAAAAGACCATAGTCCAGCCAAAGAAGAAAAGCTGAAGAAAAGAAATGGTGATTAAAAGACAACTAAAGGCTAAAGACGTGCCAAATGCAGTTTCTGATGCAAAACCAATTAGGTGATCAAAAGTCAAAAGAGGACGAACAGTAATAATCACGTTCAGTATTGAGTTATGTAGTTAGGAGGTCCTAAAGCAAGCCCCCCCCCCCTAAAAAAATAAAACAAAATAAAATAAAACATGTAAACAAGGAGTAATTCAGAAGGGTATTTATCAGAGGTGATAAACGAGTTGGGGTGAGAAAGAGAGATAGTTAAACAATACAAACGGGAGCCCTTAAAAGAGGCTCGAGGTGGAAACAATCCCGACAACACCTCAGGGAGGTCAGGAATGCATAGTGTTGGGAATGTCATACTGAAAATAATGTATACAAATGCGAATGGACGATATGGCACATTAGGATATAAAGATATCAGTGAGGACATCAGACTCATGGTGGAAACATACCTGGAAACTACAGCACACAGCTAACCAATTTGTTTGAAACATAAGCTGGGGAATGAACCTCTGTATCCTGCATGCATATCATTATCACTGCTGGTTCTTTGAAATGTACAATGGAGTGTAAACTTGAATACCTTAACTGTAAACAAGAGGGAAGTTTGGAAACGAGAGAGAAATGGTTCAGAAAAGATTATTAAAAAATGTACAAGCTTGGAGACGAAGTGTGGAGATACAGGCGAAACTACAGATAGTCAGCATTTGATGCAGGCAAGTGAGCGAGGAATAAATATAGCGAGATAAGAGAAAAGGGACAAAGAAACTTTCAAAACAACATTGTTGACAAGGCAGATTCGAATCCATAACTTTTTAACAGTTTCCTATGGAGTAAAATATGAGTAAAGGAGCAGCTGATAAAGCTGTGGGATTCAGAAGGAATAATTGCAGAGGATGATGTGATAATATGCTACGAGATGAATGACAAGTTCGAAAGTGATTTCACTGAAGACATATGGCTCCAGCGACAGCTGGATGGAATGGGAAGGACGCCTTGGAGAGCACTGCCGCTGCCGGGAAAGACATAAATGAACATTACTGTTAGTCCTTGACCCATAAAGGCTCATGGTCTTGATAAAGTTCCACCCAGTGTGTTGAAGAAGTGTGCAGACACGCTACACATACCGCTTGAGGTGTTGTTCAGTATGTTACGGGAAGGAGGTATAGTGCCAGGGGAGTTAAAGAGAGCAAGTCTCCTACATTTCTTTGAAAACTGGAGATCGGCAAGTTGCACCGAACTACAGACCAGTCTCTCTGACGAATGTAGTCTGCAAAATGTATACAAAGGAAAAACTACCCAGGGGAAATGCGACACGGATTCAGAGACAGGGGATCACACAGAGATTCTCTCAGATGTCTCACTGTGAGAGAGTGAGCTCCGGTTTGCACGAAAGTGAAGGATGGGTGTGGTGTGTGTACCTGGACTGTTAGAAAGCATATGAATCTTTACCGCACATGAGGCTTGTAAAGATGGTTCTTCAAACAGGACAAAAACATTCTTTAGTGAAAGGGAACAAAGGAACTCTGTGTGAGGGGCCTCCTCAAAATTGGTTGGGGGTCACTTGTGGCGCGCCTCATAGCTCGTTGCTGAGACCATTGTTCGTCTTTATCAATGTAAATGACTTGCCAGAAGGGATGAAGACATACATGAATAAGTTTGAAGATGATGCCGAGATCATGAGGGATGAATTGAGGAATAAGGATTGCAGCAACTTATATGGGGACCTTGACAAATTCCAAAGTTGCTCTGATACATGGTTGATGACATTCAACCCGAGTAGACGTAAAGTAATGATGATGAAACAAGGTGAAGGAAGGCCTCGATATGAATATGATCTAACAGAAAATAAGTCAGGAATCTGTGAATGAGAAGGACTTGGGATTCCATATCGTGCTCCTCCTGTCGCCAGAGCTCCACCTTAGTAGAACTGTACAGGAGACAAACCGCCTGCTGGCAAACATCAGAATCGCATTCACGCACGTAGATAAGGATTCGATATTCGACAAACTGTTCACAGCGTATACTGCGCCAAAACAAGAATGTGCATCTCAAGTTTGGTCAGCGCGCTTGAAGAAGCACTAAGAACTTATAATTATGTGCGAGAGGAGGGAAACAAATTCCTTACCAGTCGTAAAATAACTGGTTTCATTTGGGGGTTAGAACACCATAAATTTGCCCAACATAGAAAAGAGAAGTACCTAAACTAGTTTGTTAAAGTGAACAGGTAACAGTTCTTCAAAAGATGTAAAGATAGAGCAACCAGAATACCATTAAATGAATGAAGCAAAACACATGTTAGAGAAGATGTAAAGAAGTACTTTTACATCATTAGAATAGCAGAAAAATGGAATAAGCTAGGTGATGTAACTATAAATGCTGAAAACACATAAAAGCTTAAAAAACTGAATCATAGTGGATAAAGGTCAAGAGATGGGACCCCATAACTGCAGAACACCATCCCCTTACTGCACAAAGAGGTAATTTCACAAATGCACCCAAATACACAGAAAGAAAGACTATCACAAATACATACTCACACGAACACACATAAACACAAACAAAACACGCACAAGTGCACTAGAAGTGAATACCCTCTACCTCGGCACCCCGTCCCCTGGGCGTGGCTATAATTAAAGGCTGTCTGTTCCGTTCCTGAACTCCAGGCTGGCTGGCCCGGGACACAGGTTCCTCACTTTAACTTGTCATTACTGATGCCGCCGTCAGGAAGGCAACGTGGCCCTCTGAACTGGTTGCCACTGTCAGGAAGGTAACATGGCCCTCTGAACACATTGTCGTCGTCAGGAGGATAACATGGCCATCCGAACTACTGCCACCGTCAGAGGATGGCCGTAGCCCTCTGAAGTGGTTGCCATCTTTAGGAGGGTAACATGGCCCTCTGAACATGTTGTCCTCGTCAGAAGGATAATATGGCCATCTGAACAGTTTCCATCGTTCAGGGAGTTGACGTGACCCTTTGAACTGATTGCCATGTTAGAAGGGTGATATGGCCCTTGGAACTGGTTCCTAACGTCAGGAGGTGATATGGCACTCTGAACTGGCTGCCGCCGTGAGGAGGACAACTGTCGCTCTCTGAGATGGCTGCAACCATCGAGAGGGTGATGATGTCCCTTTGAAATGAACTGAGAATAAAAAGCACAGTAGACCACCTGAACCTAATAATAGAAACATTCAATCACTATCATAATACGATGGCCGCAAGAGAACTGTGTACCAAACATGAAAAACCTCCAGCACACCCCAGGCCTCTCCTGCTGTGCAACAACCTACCCAATCATCTCAAGGACACCACTTGAAAGTATGATTTCAAATCTGCTTGCAAGATGTATATATTCCATACTTCCCTAACTGGAGCATTCATAATATCGTATCACCATATAATTCGGTGCAATCATATTCTTATACACCTATCACTTAAGTTTGCCTAAACTAGTTTATGTCGTCAGTTGACCTCAATCAACACATTTTCATATATATTTTCGTGTATATAGTTTAGGCAAACATGTTTACAACACCAGGGTAATCAGGGGAAAGCTCATTCAATTTTGTTAACCTAAATCTTTAGGATTTACTTCGAGGAAATTGATCATCTAAGTGTGACTCGAAGGCTCAGTGCTACACGTCCCCATCCTCCATTTTCATAACATAATGGGCAGCAGAGCACTCTTATTAGATGCATAATTATTGTCATCACGGCAGTATGGACCCGCCCCTAGCTGATCCACAGAACAACGGACATTCACAAAGCAGGTTCTCAAAGAGAAGCAACAGATGCTCACAACCCATAGAGCAGCAGGAACTGACAACCCACATTTTCGCAAGGCAGCAGACACTCACATCTCACATTCTCACAGGAAAACAGTCTCTCACGCTTTACATGCTTAAAGGGAAGGTGACATGTATCACACATGCCCAAAGAAAAGTAAAAACTCACACGTCACCTGCTCACAGGGACACATGCACTCACAGATGACATGCTCACAGAAGACTCTCACATCTCACATGCTTACAGAGTAGTAGTTAATTACAGCCCACATGCTCCCAGGGAAGCAGACATTCACATCGCACATAATCACAGGGAAGCAGACTCTCAAATACTCACATGCTCACAGGGAAGCAGACTCTCAAACACTCACATGCTCACAGGGAAGTAGAAATTCACGTCTCATACCCTCACAGAGAACACGTCTCACACAACAACAAACATACACCTCATACACTCACATGGGAGAAGCAGAGGCCCGGCACTCGGGGCTTCGGACATATGTTCACACTCATTATTGATTACGGCAACATACGGGCGCCCACACCCCATCCCCCCTGCCCCTCCCACCCTACACACACACACACACACACACACACACACACACACACACACACACACATACACACGTGCACACATGCCTTCATACCGCCAGGAGCACAAGCAGGTTGAATGCAAAAACATGAACGTCTACGTAAACATGGGCACGCATTCACACGCACCTATATCTAATCCTGCAATAAATAAGTGTACAGGTATCTACAAACATATGTTGGGCCGCCGCACACGAGCTGGGCCCTTTCTTAAGAGCCCAAACCTCTTAGGCCCTACACCAGCTGGACTACACACACCTGCAAACTTGATGGACCTTACACTTGTCTGGCCCCACACTAGCTGGAACTCACACCTACCGGACCCCCCACACCTGCTGGATGCTACGTAAGCCTGATCCAGCACCTTCCGGAACTCCCAGACTCAAAATCTGCTGGATCCAACACTTACTAGATCTCGCGTCCCCTGGAACTAACACTAGTTGGACTCCACATCTGCAGAACTTCACATATGCCGGAACCCCATACCTGCAGGAAACCACGGCTGCAGGACCCCACACCTGCCGGTCCCCATACCTGACGGTTCCTACAACAGCCGGATCCAAAGCCTTCCGGACCTCACACCTGCCAGACCCAAAATCTACTAGATCCCACACCTGTCGGCACCTACATCTATCTGCTGGGCTCAGAACTTGCAAGATCTTACGCCCCTTGGACCCATGTTTGTTAGATTCCACACCTGTGCGATCTCACACCTGCAAGGTCTCATGTACGCTCAACCTCCCAACTTCTGAGCCTCATATCTGCTGTGTATAACTTTTACTATACCCCGCGGATCCGGTGGACCACAAACCTATATGATTCTACACCTGACGTTGCCAAACCTACCATCCGCCCTCCACCGTCGCCAACACCCTCGCAACATGAGCAAGATAAGTGGCAAATTTCAGTTTATTATTCTCAGCGGCGCCATTGTCGCGGTGTTTAAGTGGAGAGCCGGGAGATGTCGGGCCCTCCTGTCTTCTGTTTATTGATTTATTCATTCATTTGTTTATCTGTAGGCATAACCCCATAGGTAATGATCTGGTGCAATCCCAGAGCGTTAATGATCTGATAGCAAGCCACAGGTGAGGACTTTAGTAAGTCACAGGCAAAGACATCAGTAAGCAATAGACGAGGGCCTCAGTAAGCCACAGGCAAGGCCTCAATATGTCACAGGCGAGGGCCCCAGTAAGCCATAAATGGGGGGCCTCAGTAAACCACAAGTCATACACTTGGCATCGTGAGGTAAGTGGGCTATTCAGGCTGAGCAAAATTCCCTATATCATTCCCTCCATAAGTTATCGGGTCCCGACGCACACTTAAGGCAACGAACATAAATCTGTCGCGCGCGGCCGTGGCGCAGGCGGGCGGCAACACACCTCCATTTACATATTCAGATACTGCTGTTGTGTTGTTCCAGCAGCTGCAGCCGCCATTAGCTGATTGCTCTGACTGCATGCGAGACGGTGACTTCCTCCAGTTTTGTGACTCACCTTCCCGTCCAGATTATCTAAGCAAACCACAGTCATGGTACCATAAACCACCACAACATCATTGTCTCACATTCGCCTGTTTCAGGACGCAGAAATAAACGCCTCGACACTGCACATCCTGGGCACCAGGAAAACCATACATACAGTATAGTCAACAAGAAACCCCTCGCGAGGTTCAGACGAAAACAAATTCAGTCTAATGCGGAGCGAAATTTCGTGTTTGTTTATGTCACCTGAAGCGCAGAGGGAAGGATGGGTACAAGTAAGCCATGGCTGAAGGTCGCGAGGGAAGCCAGAGAGTTAGGTGCAGGGAAGGAGCAGCAAACCTGGTTGGAGGACGTGGAGGGAAGCCAGCAAATCGGGTTGGAGGTCATAGAAGAGGGCAGGAAGCCAAGCCATGAAGAGAGCCAACAAGTCGGGCCGGAGAACACCATTCGACTATAGCGGGAGATTTTAATCATCTGTATCTGAGTGGGGAGAACCCCTTTCCAGTGGCTCCAGGCGCGGGCTCTACCTACAGTTCCTTCATAGTGCCCTAAAACAATTCGTTGAGAAAAAACTCGCAACGAGAAAGTTTTAGGCTTCGTTCTTACTACAAATTAAGATCTTATGATACAACTAATCACATTTGAATTAACATTCAACACTACCTTTGATGCTGGTCGACGTGAAAGTTGTAAAAAAAAAAATAAATACCAGATTTTAGACTTGCAACTTTTAATGATACTTGCATTACTCTTGACAGACAAAGCTGGGGTGATATCGTCAATGAAAACGATATGGACGAAGCTTGGAAAAGCTTCAGTAAAACACTCAATGGTAAAAGGGCCTTACTCACTGCGTAGCAGACGGTCATTTTCCAAAGTAAGAACTGAAAGTAAGAATTGCTTGTTGTGTAAAAAGTAGCACATAAGAATCTTAGAGAGAACGGTGACTAACGTCGAGAAACTAAAATGTCAACATCAAGCATATGTAACTGGAAACAACAAAAAAAAAGGGGGGGGGGGGATTTTACAGTTACATTAAAAGCAAGAGAGTCTTTAGCCAGTCAGTTAGTCCAAGACAAAGAATATATGGCAAAGATCTTAAATTATTTTATTTCATCTTTATTTACCTTTGAAGACACAACTTATGCCCAGCTTCCAGTTCCAGTGCTAGAAAAGGAAAACGATCTACAAAATCTGACGAACAAGCTGAAGATATGCTGTCAGCAGTAAATGGAATGAGAGTAAATAAAACGGTAAGCCCTGATTAGTTTTATCGAGAACAATGACGGGTGCGAAAAATGGAGAGTAATGCTCTTTTCATTAGTAAGTCACTTACCACTGGAAGAATTCCTGACGAATGGAAGTTTGCCAGCGTAACACCAATATTCAAAAAGGTAATAAATCCGTCCCGAAATTATCGCCTAATTATCTTAACGTCAGCTGACTCTACATACATCAGTGATGACAGTTTTGCTGATATACACCACTGGTGACATGCAATGTTAGTGCTGCTGACTTACATCAATGATGACACACCACTGGTGGTGACATACAAAACTGTTGGAAAACACTCTACTGACATTTACCACTACACCTGATATACAACGCTACTGACAAACACCACCACTGCTGACAATATCCCCACTGACACACCACCACTGATAACACATACACCAGACCTGACATACAGCAATAAGATGATAAGTTCTCCAATGATGACACACACCATTACTGACATCATACAGTAACACATAACAAAGGACCTCCAGATAATAAACCAGCATATGAATTAATAAATAAACAGAAGAGATAAACTGACGAAGTCGTGAATCCGAATATATGGTATCAAAAACTTCATAAAACAAAGAATTCCAAATATAAAATTCTCACAAAAACAAAAGCTGAGAAAGATTTTAATTTACAGTTACCTTGGAAATGCTGTTATCTTGAATAACTATGACTAGGTAGCTGCGGAGCAAAATAAACATTTTAATGTTTTATTTAACTTACAAACTGTATAATGACTTCCTGCTTACTATTTATCAACACATCCCGCTTCCACATTTTATTCATTCATCTGCAACTTTACCGTCAAGTTGCTATGGACCAAGGATAGAGCTAACAGCTGTCTTACAAAGCTAAAACTGCAGCTGGTTCAACAAAAGACATATCAAAATCTAAATCTCTCAGAGAGGATGATCAGAGGTGAATCACTTAGGAGAGATCACCAGTAGCTCTTGCACCACGAAAGCCGTATTGGCGATCTGAACAGGGGAATGAGACTTTAAGCGCTTTAAAAAGTGAAAACTAAGAATTTCAAAGACTGGAGACAGCAGACGTGAGAGCAATGGGGCAGTACTTGCTTGAGATAGATTAGTTTCCTGTATTAGGGCCAGGCTGCATCATGTCCCCTTCAACTGTTTTAAGCTAGGCTGCACCATGTATCCTTCAACGAATGTTAGTAGAAGCAAATTCTCATGATACAAAATGAAAATACGAATAATCTCAGTATCGTAATACAGTAGACATCACTTTATTTGACATATAATACCACTATTGATACACACAACCACCGTTGACTGTTTCAAGACCAGGCAGCTGTGCCTAGATACGGAGGGAGAAAACATGAGGATGAAATAAAGCATGATCGCTAGCGAACAAAGGTCTGGAGACATTTCAAAAAAAAAAAAAATCAAGAGTTAATACAACTAGAGGTACCAGTAAAGAATTAAGGAATCGTTAAAAAATCATTAAAGATGACACGCGATGAGAGTGGAAACTTAGAAATTTGAAAAACGTGATCAGTGGGTATGAACATAGATTCAGATTAGTGGACGAGGTTTAGAAAGTACATAAACAAATGGAAAGAAAACGAATTCATTGAAAAAAAAAAATATATATATATATATCAGATGGGTCTTTTCTGAATGTCCTAGGGGCTGCTCAGAAATATGAAATGCATATAGCATCCTCTTTTTATGTTGAATGCTCCAGTCTCTGACCAAAGTCCACATCAAGGCCGGGCCTTAATTGAAATGTTGAGAGATTTATGAAACGCAAAGAGAAAAGACAAGGGAAAGTATTTACGAGTTTCTGAGAAAGTGAAAGACCTGTCTTTTAAAATGTACCAGGATATACTTAATGGGAAAGACATGGGAAAGCAGAGAGTTCCAAAGCTTCGACGTGTAAGGAAAGAAGCAGGTATCAAAACGGTCCACCCTTGAGTTGCCAAAGGCCACACAAAAATCATGTGACACAGCAGCTTACCAAGTATTGCGTGGTCTAGCTAGTGGTGGGGGCACACAAGCAGCCAGCTCTCGGGTGCAAAAACAGAATATATTGAAAATAGTAGGTAAGAAGGGAGAGAAGGAGCAATTTCGGAGCGTGATCAAAAGACGAAGAGTATGAAAAATGATACAGTGGAACAGAGACCTTGGAACGTACAAAAATGGTACACAGTAAATTAAGTGAAGCTGTAAAATAATAATATTCACAATTAGGTACGAAGCAATCAATAAAGTTTATAAACTACTTGATGAAAGGCTTAGAAAAAAGCAGAGCATATAGGACCAGTGTTTGTTAGCTAAACTGAGGCTGACAAATCAACACGAAGGTTCTAGCTGAAAAAGTGGGTGGTACTAAAATTAGAAAGATTAGTAAAGCAGGAGGTTGATAGACGTACATCACTAATTACTTTTGGTTTCGAAGATCATCCTCCAAATGAAGAAGAACGGGGTAATATGGAATGTTCGTTAAAAGATGAGTGGAGGCTATAGAACTGCTAAACGCAATTTCTGTAATAAAGACTTAATGGTTATAATGAAGAAGTAAGGGAACAACCAGTTATGACTAGGTTTCAGTTGCAGTCATCTAGCCAGGAGGTACTCCGAAAGCTAAGAAACTTAAAGACATTTTGAATTACAGTGGGTACTCATCAGATTTGAAAGATCGAAGAAAGAAAGGAAGAGAAGCAAAGGTTAGTGAGAACAAAAAAATAAGTGAGACACCAAATGAGGCATGGCCCGTCAGCAGCACAGAGAGGTCAGGAATGTTAGATGGAAATGTCAAAATGAAAGTAATGTATACAAATGCTGATAGATTAGTTCTTAATGGTAAAGATCCGAAATTCAAGGATCGTATGAGAGAAAGTATACCTGAAACAGCTGGGGTAGTGGAATCAAAGTTTAATAATGAGACAAGATATTACGTATTCTGTCCAGAGTGGTGTATGTTAGTAAGTAGGGAGAGAGAAGGCAAAGGAGGGGAAGGATTGGCTCTCTTTTTAAGATATATTTCTAAGTTTCAGGAAACAGTGGAAGAAACTGGATTACCAGAAAACAAGTAACACTGTACCGTATGGGGGAAGCTGGATCCCCAGCTTCGATGGAGATGTCAGAGGAGCCTTTTCGAAATGGGTTATTACCAGTGAAGTGCCGCAGGGCTTTATTCTGGGATCATCGACTTGCCAGTAGATATGGACTCCTACATGAATAACTGCAGTTGATGCAAAGGGAAGTGAAAAGTAGGGATGACTTCATCAACTTACAAGAAGACCTTGACAGACTCCAATTTGGCCTTAGACATGTTGATGAAATTCTACCCGAGTGAATATACAGCAATGAGGATGGGATACAATGAACGAAGGAATCAATATTAATAACATCTTGGAGGAAATAAGTTGCAGGAATCTGTGCGTGAGAGGGACTTAGGAGTTGGCATAGTCCGCAACCTGTTCCACATTAGAATAGAAAAGAGACATACAGTCGAAGGCAAATACTGAAATATCATTCATGTAAAAGGATAGGGAAACACTTGCCAAGCTCTTCACGTCCTACATAAAACCAAAACAAGAATATACTCCTAAGGTTTCGTTACCGTACCTAAAAACTGCTGACAAACACTATCTCAACTAACGTTTCTTTTCTTAGTTTATATAAAAGATTCCGGTCACGGGCAAAATTCCTGTGAGGTCTGGACTTGAATGAAACACATACGCGCTCACACACACCCACAGACACACACAAAAAAAGACAAGAGAAAATAGAAAACAGAATCTTTCGAGTTTTGGTGAACGTGAATAAACTCCTTTACAAAGGGTCAGTTCAAAGCTGGTGGAAAAAAAAAAACATGTGAAGGGTAAAGATCTCCAAAACTTAGCGGTGTAGGGAAAGAAACAGACATCATAACAACTCGCCCTTAAGTTTCCAAGAGTTTCACAGTAACCATGTGAAGCAACAGCTTGCCGAGTATTGTCTGGCCTCGCTAACAGTAGGAGCACACAAGCAGCTACTTCTCGGGAACAGAAACCAAATAAATATCTATACAGAACGCAAAGAGAACAAACAGCGCGGAGTAGGGCAAGTGGGTCAAGTTTTGAAGTCAAACCAGGAGAGCTTATAAGTCGGATTGTTTGGGCTCCAATCCGTCAAGTAAGTATGCAGAGCTAAAACCTACCCAGATATGAGAGCAGCACCCTAAAAAGGACAGTTAATCCTTAGTATGATCGGGGCACGTGTTCAGAAGAGAAGAATTTTGGTTATCTGAACAGGACTCCCAGTCTTTTAGAGAGAGACTTGGCTATTTGTGTAATGTAGCGTTTCCAAAACAGCTTAGATGCTCCAGTGGTACGGAATATGTTCACTGTGTTTAACTGTGAAATTAGATAGTAGATACAGAAGTGGTGAGGGGTTGTAGAAAGAGAAATAGGGAGAAAAAAAAAGGGGGGGGGAGTTATAAGCATCAAACTCAACTAGGCTGCGCCTGCCTCGATGGGAGATCTTGTCCAAATCTGAGTCTATATTGGCAGTCGTGACCAAAGGACAGATCGAAGCATATAAGATGAACCGAATTCAAAAGAACTGTAGGAATGCAGCGGAAAGCTCTCAACCGAGAATGGACTGGCTTATATGATGAAAAAAGGAAATCGTCGACAAAAGCAGGAAGACTGTAAGAGACAGGACAGAACCCTGAGGGACGCCGTTTTTGATAAGGAAAGAGGGAGAGATTGATCCATCAACAATTACGGACACAGAGCGGTCACAGAGGAAACTTGACAGCGATAACAATGAGGGAGGGCGAACCAAAAGATGGAAATCTTGATGACCAGACTCTCTGTGTCACATCCTGTCAAAATCTTTCTGTATATCATGGGATACAACAAAGGATACCCCACCGCCACACACTGATATAAACTACCACTGCTGACCTACAACAGTGCGGACAATATTGCCTTTTCCATCCTGGTACGTAGCTCCAGTTCTGCGGTATGATTCACTATTTGTCACATCCTCTTCTGGAGGCTTACAGCTAACTCTGGCAACATCCACCACTAGTATCACTTTCAACTGTTACCATACATCCAGCACAAGTAACTTACACTCACCACTAGTAAAATATTTTCTGGTAACCTTACATACCCACTGGTAACTTACATCATTGGTAATATGTACTGGTGATATGCAGCCACCACTGTTCACCTACAATGAGAACTTAACCCACTGCCACTGTCACTGGTAACACCCAACCATTGGTTAATCTACACTTATCGCTTGCAACGCACCTTCTCCACTGATAAACCCCACCATTGACAACCCTGCAATATTTATCACTGTAATATCCACACTTAACACTGTTAGCACCTACATCCACCCCTAGTAAAACTTACAACTAACACCGGTAACCCGCAACCCAGGTGACAGCCACACCCACAACTGATAACACCTATCTCTGGTAGCATCCATACTCACCAGTGGTATTAATCACAATCACAATTGGTAGCGCCCACCTATGAAACGATACATCACAATGATTAATCTACACACACTGGTGTTGGTATATAATCCCAGTGATAACATTAACCCAACCCTAGGGACAGACTTCATCACTGATGGCACACTACCACTGGTAACATCATTACTGTTGATACACTACCACTGATGACAAACCCCTGCTGGTGACACACCACGATTGGTAACATTAACATCGGTGATACACTACCACTGGTGACACCACCACTGGTGAGACTACCACTGGTGAGAAACGTCATCAGTAGGTGAACTAAGTAACAGCAGATGTTTGCACCGTTACAGAGAGCCTTACGCAATGCACCATACGGACACCCACACAGAGCACCAGAAGGAGCACCATACGGAACGCCACGTGGAGCAACACGCTAGAACCACGCGGAGCACCACACGGAGCACGGGGAGCCCCACATCAACAGAAACATCACCACACGGCTGTCCTCCGATAGTCCAAGAAGTTACAGCACAAAACGCGCCACCGTCACCTCCTACCACGTGGGATCCCTCGTCCCCGAGTTGCAATCCAGTATTATAGCCGTATTGAATCACCAATCAGTAATCACTGGACCACCAACCCATTGTTTCTTATATCCCCACTGTCTATAGTGTGCGAAATTTCTCGTATATTTAAAGCCTTTGGTTCCTGTTGAATAATAATTATGATAATTATAATTATTGCTATTATTATGATTAGTATTATCATTATCATCATCATTATCATTATCATTATTATCGTTGATTATATCATTTCATTATCATCATTATTATTACTAAAACTATTTTCATTATCATTATTATTATGTACCACTATTAATTAACATTAGTTTACCATTGTATTCATTTACCACATGGTCCAGGAGCAATGCTGGGTGACCACATAGGGAACCAGCACCTAGACTGTCTTAGGAATATCAATAGGGACTTGTACATACTACAAAAAGTATCCTCTTTGGGCCACCCTATGGTCCACTACAGGACCGTTCAAAGGAACTGAGAGGTCCATCCCCCAGACCACTAAATAACGGCCCAAAGGAACCCACAACAAACCCCGCAATGGGTGCTGACTGATCTATCCTCCAGAGTGACCACTACAGAATCCTCCACATGGGTCCAGCGCTCACCTCACAAATAAGGTTCTCATTGGTCCAGTCTCCGAACCACCAAGGCGTGGTCCAGAGAGCTCCATCAGTAACCTAATAAACAGTACTCACCAGTCCATCCTCCGACCCATCAGAGGATCCCTCAGTAAAGTGGCACAAGGTACTCACCGGTCCAAGGTTCTCGAAGCTGTTCCTCTTAGCTACGGCGTGAGCGATGTCGTCGCCGCCGCGGACTTTGACCAGGAATGAGTTGGTGAAGACGTGGTTGGTGGCTCGGCCAGGTTGAAGGAGCATGAGGAGCGTGAGGAACATGAGGCCCAGCCGGGGCAGCAGGACGGCCATGCTAGTGCGCCCAGCCCCCGCCCCACGCCCCTCCCCAACCCCCGCACACCGCCCTGACCCCGCCAACGTTTCCGCGCGCCGTTCTGGCCTCCTGCTGCCTCTGCTGCGTCCCTGCCACCCTCCTGTCGCTGCCGCCGACGCTGCCAACCTGCCGCTGCTAGGGCTGCTGCCCTCGACACACTTGCCCGGACGTAGGAGGAGCGACCCTCACTTGGCTCTATCTTGATGTCGAGAAGAGCTGTATTCACCGCCACGGATGGTGAGTGGGGTGTTCCCGCTGTGGTCGCGCGCCAACTGACGAGGCGCCCTCTGGTCGCTCTATGTGACGTCACAGTGACGTCACTGCATCGATCAACCGCCATCTTGACCACCGCGCAACAGTTGACACGCTGCTCTGTCAGTGCGGGGGTGCCAACAGCCGCGCTGTCATGCGACGGCCATGCTGCGCCCATGATCACATATCGCCATGCTTGGTGCATGACCTGCGGCAGCTATCCTCCTGTGGGCTACAGCTACGAACCTGCTGTCGCAGCCCAAACACTGCCAGTCCTCGCAAGAGTTCCCGCGCATACGCCACCCACTGTTTACTAAACACAGGAGACGCACTGAGGCTGGACGCTTCCCACTACTGTGGCGTCAGGCGACGTGGCACCAGGACCAGGGGCCTCATAACATAAGACCTCGGACACCACTAGCCCTTAGCCCCTGTTAGGGGACGGTGACTGCTCAGAGAGGACTGTGGCGTCTAAGGGTAGGCAAAAACAGCCAAGAATGGATGGCGGCGGCCAAGTGTACGGACCCAATACACACTCACGCTCACCTCCTGGCCAGCCTCTACTACCTCCACCCCTGGTCCCCCTCCCGACCCTCCAGTCTGATCCCATCCCAAACTCCCCGCCCTCGCCCTGTCCTGACTCTCCGATCCTGACCCATCCTCAACCATCCGACTTGACATCATCCCATCCCTCCGACCTGACTCAGCCCGAACCCCCTGACCTGACCCCCTTCCCAACCCTCCTCTCTGGACCGTTTCTAAGACTTCCGGGCTCATTCCGTACCCAGTCCGCCACCCTCCTCATGTGCCAAGATGCTACTCCTTCGTGCCCTCCTCATGTCCAGGTCTCTTCTATGCCCCCCTTATGTTCAAAGTCCCCATTCTGCCCCCACCCCCAGCCCACCATATCTTAAGTCCCTCTGTGCCGTCCCTCATCTCCCACGTACGACCTGGGCACTCCCCTTGCACAAGTCCGTCCAGCACCATCCTAGATTTCCTAGGTATTTCCTTCCCTTCATCACGATGCAAGTTTCCCCATTTCCTGCCTACCCCAACCCCCACCTCCAGACAATCATCTCGCCACACTGGGGCACTTGGGAAGGACGGACAACAAAAGATCTGATGGTCTATGACGAGGTTTACTACTGATGGACAGTAATGGTATCTAACGTTTCATATCTGTCTAGATCTTCACGGCTTCGCCCTCATCTCAGTTAGGTACTTTACACCCAACCGAAGTTGGTACCCATTTCCAACCAACCAAAGGAAGGATGAACAGTTGTGTAGCGTTTGCGCCATTTGTCCAAGCCTAGGCTCAAGCCCACGCCCAGACAGACGCCGCACAGCCCACTAAGGGAGTTCATCCTTTCTCAGGGTAGAAGATAACTGGGTACCAGGTTGAGCTGAGACGAAGGCAAAGCAGTGAAGAGGAGGACAGTATTGCAGATGGCACCTTGCCACCCACCTCTCCCACCGGCACAACATCCAGCGAAAAACAACTAAGAAGGAGCAACATGTGTTAAGAACGTATACCGCCATAGAAATTCCATAGAACCGTGTGAATGGGAATCATTCCGATCCAATACAGCAGCCTAATTCCCTGGGGAGAAACCTCGAAACTGAAAAGAAAAAGTATTTGAATTTTCTGTTTAATCCATTTTTCCCTCTCGAAAAGTCTTATTCGATGATAACTGATATCATTAAAATATTTCTATAATTGCAATTTGAACAACTCATGGCCATCACCTTGACCAACTCTGGTGAAAGTTTACACCAATGCTCCGTAAGTATAAAAAAAAAAAAAAATCCCACGCTTGTAAGCCATCTTCCCTTTAACCTCACTTCATCAATTCTGGTTAACACATGTCCAACTAACGCGTGGAAATTGTTGTGAGCTATGTTGTCCAAACTTCCTGCTATTGTGAAACTTTTATTAGATCGGAGTCTGAGAGTCTTTTTTCCAGCCTCTTTCTCTCTTTAAAGAAAATAATGTCAGATCTCTGAATTTTTCCTTGTAAGTCTTTTTTCCGAGTGAAGAATTTAGTTGGTTATTCGTCTTTGCATTCGTTCTAATTTTTCTTCGTCACCCACGACGTTTGGTGTCCAGAACAGAGCAGAGTATTTTAAGTGAGGTCTGCTAAAGGCATCGCAAGGAGTATTATTCTTTTCTTTTCATAGTTTATATTTCTAAACATGAAACATAAGATTCTGCTTGCTTTATCCTTTACAGCTAAGCACTGCATTGTGTATCTTAAATCATAACTTACTCTCATTACGTTTTCTTCTTCTTGTACTTCGGGAAATAGCTAACCGATCGAAATTAATGTTTTCATCACCAAATTGCATTATTTTGCCTATTTCGTCATTGAAGTCTATTTACCATGTCTTTGCTCACTGCACCAATTTGTCTAAATCAGTCTAAATCCTTAGACAGTCTCCCTTTGGGCTTTATTTCCTAATTTTTAAACTTGTACTGATAAGCCCCGTCTAAGATCTCTGGCATAGAAAATAAAACGTATAGATCTCAGAAGCGCACCATGTGGTACCCCATTGTCACGTCTAGCCAATTGGATGCTTCACCGTTGTGTGCCGTTCGTTCGTTGCTCTATGTATGCCAGTTGGCTATCCCAGCGCAAATTTGATTTTTATGCTATGAGCTTTAACTTTACATAACAGTCTTTTGTGTGGTGTCTTTATCAAAAGTATCATGGAAATTTGGGCATACAGTATGTGTAGGTATTATTTAATCTATTACATCTAAGACTAAAGAAATTTATTATTGTATTTGTTAAACATGATCTCGTTTTACAGATCCCAAGCTGACGATCAGTTGTTAGTTTATCATTTTCAAAAATTTACTGATTATATCCCTAACTAAGACTGATAGGTAGGTAATCGGATGCAAATTTTCTATTTCCTTTTTTGCATGTGAGTCATACGTTCGCGACATTCCAGTCATCTGGTAGTTTCTGATCTACTGAATATTTAGTGATCGACAACGCTATTTGATTTGTCGTCTTACTTCTTTCAATATTCTAGAAGGTCATTAGGATCATATGATTTAGTCAAAGTTAATCTATCTAAGTAGGAAAGGAGGAGAGTGGTTGGTTTCCAATGAAGGTTGGTCTATGGCAGGGTTGTGTGATGTCCCCATGGTGGTTTAATTTGATTATGGATGGGGTAGTTAGGGAGATAAATGCAAGAGTTTTGGAGAGAGGGGTGAGTATGCAGTCTGGTGGGGATGAGAGGGCCTGGGAAGTGAGTCAATTGTTGTTTGCCGATGATACAGCACTGGTGGCTGATTTGAGTGAGA
>JAYMFT010052812.1:0-15185 GCA_038088735.1 Panulirus argus
TCCCTGTCTGTTTTTCCCAATTTCTCAACTCTCTCTATATTTCAATTAGGGCCCGGCCTTGATGTGGACTCTTGTCCATGACTGGAGCCTTCAAAAAAAAAAAAAGATAAAGTGGATGGGAATTGGCCTTCTTTAATAAGGGATAACAATATATTACAGGAGATATTAATCAATGGCATCTCCAATCAGTGTATGATGTATAGAATTATGATGGGTAGAAAGTGTACAGTGGTGTTATTAGACCACAACCCTCCAAGGAACCACAACCACCTAAAGCAGATATATAATCATAATAAAGAAAGAATGGTAAGGATGGTTTGGGAGATGGCAAGACACTCCTTTAATGAAGATGGTAAATCATCAATGATGAGAGACTTTAATTACATGAAAATAGACTGGGAGAACTTAGATGCTGATGGAGATAGGTACACAGACATATAAATTCCTCAAATTTGTATAGAACTTCCTATATCAGCACATCATGTAGCAAATGAGATCTAGGGAGAATGACACAGTACTTAATTCTGACTATGTGGTGGAGAAGGATACAAGAGAGACATTATAGGAAGCACAGGACCCTGAGAGAAAATACAATCAAAGCAATTATGTGGATGTGATTGAGTTATTTGATAGAGAAGACTGGGAAAAACTTCTAAGACATGAGTATACAAGTAGATCAGTTTATTGGTTGGTTTTGTGATATGTACTATTGTGGGATCAAGTTATGGGTACCAATGGACAAAAAAAGAGGAGGAAGAATGAAATTTGAAAGAGGTATGGTTCACTATGAAATGACAAAAAGCAAGGGAACTTGGGGTTTTCTGTGGAAGTGTTACAAACGATACTGTAGCTGGAAAGCATTATAAAGATACAGGAGAGCAAGAAATGATTACTGCAAAGTAAGGAGTGAGGAGCAAAAAGGTTTTGAAAATAGCACTGTGGACAAGACAAAAGACAACCCAGAGTTTCTTCATAAGTTCACCAGGAGCAAACAATCCAGTGAAGAACAACCAATTATCCAAATGAACTTGTAGGAAAGAAGTTCTGAAGAAGACAAGAAAATATGTGAGAAACGTAATGACAGAGTTAAAGGCATTTTCAAAGTGTTAGAAAGTGGGGGAAGGGGTTAGAAAATGAAAAGAAAACAGAAGAGGTATAATAAGGTTATTAAAATGACCTATAAAAGGCACATGGATAATAAAAAAAACAACATATTTGCTGAAGGAATGTGCTGAGACATTTGCCTCTCAAAATGCTGTTCAATAGGACAGTAGAGGAAGGGATAGTTCCAAAGATGTGGAAGAGGGCAAATGTCTTGCCTGTCTTTCGGAAAGGTGACCGGGAAATCACAATGAACTACAGGCTTGTTTAGTTGATGAGAGTGGTTTGTAAAGCTCTGAAAAAGATAATCAGAAAGCAAATAGATGACTACCTACAAAATAAAACTTCTTAACTGGGAGACATCAAGGCTTTAAAGAAAAGAAGTCTTTCATCATGAACTAGATAAACTTTTACTACAGGGTAAGCTTGGTCGTAGACAAAAGAGATGGCTGGATAGACTGTACATTCCAAGCCTGCCAGAGGTTAGAGCTACAGGCAGGATTAAGCAGTAAATTACATTGCTGGATTAGGGATTACCTATGTGGAGAAGAGCAAAGGATGCAGGTGAGAGGTACATTCTCAAGATGGGCTAAGGTTGTAAGCGGAGTGCCACACGACTTGTTCTTGCACCCACTGTTCTTCTTGGATTATGTAAATGACTTGCCTGAAGGCTTAGACTCATACCTAAACATGTTTGTAGATGATTCCAAGGTCATGAGATCAATCAAGTATGATAATGATTGCAGCAGCTTAGAAGAGAATATGGACAAATCTCGAAATTGGTCTGATAACTGTATGATATGATTTAATTAAAGTAAGTGCAGGGTAATGAGGGAGGGACACAGCAAAAGAAGGCCCCAGTATGAGCACTTCTTGGCAGGAAACAATCTAAAGGAATCAATGTGTGAAAAGATCTAGGGGTTGACATTAATTTGTCACCAGAACTTCTCATCATGAGAATTGTAAAAATAAAATGTCTAATGGCAAATATTAAGATTAATGAATATTCAAATATCATGGTTTAAGAAATGTTTAGTATCTTATTTACAGTATACAGCAGACCAAAGTTGGATTATGCCTCTCAGGTCTGGTCACCTTACATAAAGAAACAAAGATATAATTGAGAGTGAGAGGGTCCAGGGAAGAGTAACCAAGATGGTACCAGAATAAAGAGGGCTAAGCTACAAAGTAATGATAAAAGTTACACACTTGTCCACCTTAGAGAAGAGAAGAGAGAGGGATAACAAGACATCAGCCTTTCAGTTCCTGAATCAATTGGTTGATGGTGAAAGAAACAATTCTTCATGAGGTAGAGTATCAGTGTTACCAGAGGACATTATCATATGCTGAGAAACAACATGATTAAGAAAGATGTAAATAACTACTTGTTTAATGCAAGAGTAGTTAATGCTTGGGATGTTTTAAGCAAGGACACAGTGAATGCTTGCAACTTACAAGGACTTCAAAGTCTGCTTGATATATAGAGATGGGGTCCAATAAGTGTCTCTTCCTGTAATGTACAAGTATGTGATCCTGAGACCCAAGTTGTTACATTTATTTTGATTCAGGTTTGCCAAACTTTTCCAAAAATTTTCATAACTTGTTTTTTTCTCAGGTTGGCATTTAAGGAATAGCTTTATTCATTTATGAAGTGTTTACTATCTTAATCTATTCATAGATGATTGCTTTTGAAAAGAATGACAGTATTCAAAGCATATCAAATTATTCACATTAAAAAATGTATTTAGATTTTACCCATATGTTCCCCAAATTAGGAAAAGAAATCAAATAATTTCCATGGTCTTCCTATTACTCTCTGGTATGGTCTTCTTTTTTAATAAAAGATCATTCTAAGCACAGACAAAATTAAAGGTCTGATTACAGTATAGCTGAAGAAAAAGGATACTGTTTTCCACTTCAGTAAGCTAGTGCCAGGAACACATAAAAACAAAAGCCTCATTTGTACTCATCTACCCTCTAGATGTCATGTTTAATGCACAGAAACCAGACCCATCCTCCAATTCCAAGCCCCACAGACCATCTCTGGTATGTTCTTCTTTTTTAATAAAAGATCATTCTAAGCACAGACAAAATTAATGGTCTGATTACAGTATAGCTGAAGAAAAAGGATACTGTTTTCCACTTCAGTAAGCTAGTGCCAGAAACACATAAAAACAAAAGCCTCATTTGTACTCATCTACCCTCTAGATGTCATGTTTACTGCACAGAAACCAGACCCATCCTCCAATTCCAAGCCCCACAGACCATTTCTGTAATTTCTCATGAAAGCTACATGTGCCTTAGTACAGCCCATTGACAGCATGTTGCTCCCCCCTCTCCTTGTATACCACATTATTACAATATTTGTCATCATTGATGCACACCTCTTACCCACCTGAATGTTCAGGCCCAGGTACCATGAAGCTTCTTTCACTACATCCTTCCATTTCCTTCTCGGTATTCCCTTCCCTCTTACTCCCTCCATTTCTGCCAAGTAGATACTGCTTGTCAGTCCTTCTTCATTCGTCATCTCTATATATCCAGATCACTTCAGCATACCTTGGTCACCTCTCTGTTAAACTCCACTTGCTACAAGACCTCACTATCACACTGCATTCCTTACACCGTCAAACCACATCCTGTAACATATTGTCTTCTGACATTATTTTTCCAACACATCCACCCTCGTCTCTTCTTTTGCATACAGAGCCCAAGACTCGCATCTGTATAGCACTATCGGGACAGCTATACCTTCAAATAAACCCTTCTTTGCCCTAACAAATAATGCTTTCTCCTTCCATGAACTCCTCATTGCACCCAGGATCTTATTCCCTCTCCCTTCCTATAACTCCCTTCATCTTACTCATTTTTCCATCCAATTAAACAGCCATGGTGACATCACACACCCTTGGCACAGACCCACCTTCCCTTGTCACCAGTCATCCTCCTCTTGTCACATCCATTCACATGCTTTACATCTATCATTCAAGATGAAATTATTTATAAAATGAAAAATTTCTTTTTATATTCATGATCATTTGTTTATCTAGTGACATCTAACTACCCCTGACATTTTGTTTTTCAAAATAATTTTTTCCTCTTTCACTCATACCATTTACTACCATCAAAATATCTCATTCATGTAATATCTCTCCCTCTTTGCACAGTTTATTTGCTTTCCCCAGAAATAATTCAGTTACTTCAGGACACAGTTTTGTCTTTTTTCTGAAAACTTAGGTAAGTCTGATCATAACTATTGGTTCATTTCCTTTACTGTAGCAGCTTCCTTTGCTGTTTTTTTCATCAGCCATACACAATCTGCATCTTTCCACAGATCATCTGCAGTATTAACCTCTCCTTTGTGCACTTTACACTTCATATTTCTATTCCATCATACACTCTTCTCATTGTAACAAGAATATCCTCCTAAATATCTTATGATAAAATATTTTCATTAACTGATGATCCCCTCTAACTTTACTTTTAGCTTTGAGCCAAATGCATCATCATCTTAGCTATGAGCCAACTACAACACAGTCTTAGCTATGGGCCAATTGCATCACAGTCTTAGCTATGGGCCAACTGCAACACAGTCTTAGCTATGGGCCTACTGCATCAGAGTCTTAGTTATGGGCCAAGTGCATCACAGTCTAAACTATGGGCCAGCTGCATCACAGTTTTAGCTATAGGCCAACTGTATTACAGTCTTGGCTGTAGGCCAACTGCGTCACCATCTTCATAAACGACTAAATAAGAATAATTATTTTTTCAATAAGCAATTATTGGAAAATATATAGTAGGCATTATTCATTGTTAACAGCTTTTGTTCTTCTTCTTGATGTTCCTCTGTATTAGGAGTAAAAGTTTCATATTGCTGTTTTGTGCTGACACAAACCAATGTACTAAAAACTTTTTGTTTAACAATTTATGAATGAGTCTTTCACTGATTAGGTATGTGACAAGGGTCAGGCACAGTAAAATTTCTGTCAGCTGGATATTTCAGAAATCCCCTTCTTAACTGTTTTATCATCAAAGTTTTACATAATGCTTTCCCAAGTAACTTTATGATAATTTAGAAATGTTGTTAAAGTCAATCATGAACAGCATTACTGATTTTTATTACGACATTTCTTTAAAAATGACTATAGCTTCTTGCCCTATATATGAAACGCTGTAGTTATGCTTGGTGAGGTGCATGGGAGAGTGGTGATTAAGAGGATGGTGACATGCACAGAGCATTTGACTATGGAGAAGCAGTATGACTTCAGGAGAGGTAGAGGGTGTATAAACCAGTTGTTTGCTCTGAAGAATTTGTGTGAGGAACACCCATAGAAGGAGACTAATTTGTAAGCAGCATTTATGGAGCATAGAAAAAGACATGATAGGGTTGACAGAGATGCTTTGTGATAAGTATTAAATATATGTGTGGCAAATGGAAAGTTACTAAATGCAGTGAAGAGTTTAAACTAGGAAAGTAAGACATGTGTCAGAGTAGGGAGGACGGTGGGTAGTTCCTGGTGAAGTTGGGTCTGAATCAAGGAATTGTGACGTCATCATGGTTGGTTAATCTGTTCATGGATGGGGTGGTGAATGATGGAAATTCAAGGGTCTTGAAGCGATGTGTAGGATGGGGAGAACATGGGAGGTGACTCAAGTATTGTTTGCATATGACACAACTCTGTTGACAGACTCCAAAGAGTTAATTCCACAAGATGGTGACAAAATTTAGGTGTGTGTGTGTGTGAAGAAAGAAACTTAGCAGAAAATGCAAACATAAGTAAGGTAATGAGGTGCAGCAGGGGGTTAGGGGTATGAAAAAAGATGGTTTGAGTGTGAGTTTGAATGGAGAGGACCTTGGAGAAATAGAGTGCTTGAGATACCCACAAGTGAATGTGACAGTAGATTGAACCATATAGGTGGGGATGAGTCATAGGATGGAAGGGAGAGCAAAGGTCCTGGTTCCATTACATAGCATCTGCAAGGGCAAAGACAGGTATTTTTGATGGTATGGTAGGAGGAGGGTGTGAAAGCCTTACTCAAAATGAAGTGTTGCAAGGCAGCTGGAGTGGATGGGATTGCAGCTGAATTTCTCAAGAAAAGAGGTAACATTGTTACTGACTGGTTAGTCAGGACTTCCAGTGCTTATATGACCCAAGGTGAGATGCCTGAGGAATTTCAGAATTCCTTTATAGTGCCAATATGTGAAGGTAAGGGAAATAAAGCTGACTGCTTGCATTATGGAGGCACAGGCCTTGTACATTGTATGGAAGAGTGACAAATTTAGAGGGTGGTGGCATGCACAGAGCATCAAACTAGAAGAGGAAAACTGTGGCTTCAGGAATTGTAGAGGAAGTGTGGACTAACTGCTTCCTTTCAAACATTTTTGTCAAAAAGATATGGAGAAATTGATAGTACCTTTCCAGCAACACATTCTGCAACACACCTGGAACCTTTGCTTCCTCCCCCATCTTATGATTCACTTTATTTTCCATAGTTCCATTCACTGCCATGTCCACTATTATGTTTCTGATCATTCCTGGAGAAAGAGTATGATGGGGTTCACAGAGTAGCCCTGTGGAAGGTGTTACGAATATATTTTGTAAGGAGAGCTACCAGATGTATGAGGAATTCTATATTGTGAGAGTAAGGAGTCTGTGTGAGTTGGAAGGGAGGAGGGTGAGTTGTTCCAGGTTTAGGTGGGTCTTTGGTAGAAATGTGTGATGTCACCTTAGCTGTTTAATTTGTATATGGATGGGGCAGTAAGGGAGGTAAATGCGAGGATCTTTGAGAGAGGGGTGGGCAGGGCCCCTCAGAGGAATTTAATCAGGGGGTACAAAGCTTCTTTTGAGCCCCCTTCCCTTCTACATCAGTCATCCTGTTTTTATCCACTACAGTTTTATGCCATGAGCTGTAAGACTGAAAAGGGTATGGAAGATATGAGAGGCAGAATGGAGTGCTCTGTTGATTTTCTGCATTTTCTGAGGTCCCAAGAAATTCCCGGGCCCCCTTTTGGACCCCCTACACCCCCTCTCGGAGGCTCTGGGGTGGGTCTTCAATGGGTAGGAGGTCCAAGAGGTGAGTCAGTTGTTGTTTGCAAATGACACTGCTCTGGTGGCAAACTCAAGAGTAAAATTTCAGAGGCTGACATCTGATTCTGGAAGAGTGTGTGAAAGGAAGTTGAGAGTTACATTGAATAATATTTAGGCAAATAGGTTTAACAGGTTGGTGAGACAAGTTAGTTTGAGTGTGAACTTGAATGGAGACAACTTTGTAAAAGTGAAGTGCTTAAGAAACCTAGGTGTGGAATAGCAGCAGTTGAAACTATGGGAGCTGAAGTGAAATATAGGGTAAAAGAGGGGGTAAAAATCATGGATGCACTGAGGAGTGTGTGATTGGAAATGTTACTGTCTGTGAAGGGAAAGACAGGTATAGTGGTCCCAGCAGTGTTGTAATTACCTATTTGTAATTATCTGCATTAACCAAGTCCTCGGTCAATATGTTCCTGTCATCTTATTCTATAAAAGTATCCCTTTACATCTGTATTTACATGTTCTCTTACTTAATTTCATGTTATGTCCTCTGGTTCCTCTATTCCTACATCTCTTGGAGTACTGTCCAATGTCCACTTCATTGATCCCTTTTAAGAACTTAAAGGTTATGATCAGGTCACCCCTCACTCTTTTCTCTTCCAAGGTGGGTAACTTTAAAGCCTTCAGCCTTTCCCTGTAGCTTAGCTGTCTTAATTATTGTTCTATCTTTGTTACTCTCTTGATCTTCTCTATGAGTTCTTTGTGCTTCTTTAGGTGTGGTGACGAAACCCAAGAAGGATACTCTAGATTAGGCCTTATGTAGCAAATGAATAGTTTGCTAAATATTTCTTAACCCATATACATGAAAGTTATTCTGATATTTGCCAGTAGGCAGTTTGTCTCCTTAGCTATTCTCCTAACATGGACACTGGTAACAGTTTAGGGATGATATCTACTCCCAAGTTCCTTTAACAAACAGAATCTTGAAGCTTTTTCCTGCTATCTGCACTACTTTATATATGCTAGGGATGTATTTCATCAACCATGCTTCAGACTAACTTTGGAGTCTGTTTTGGTACCCTTGTAAGCTGATGCAATCCTCTTTGCCTTTCACTTCCCTTATGACTTTTGCATCATCTGTAAACATATTCAGGTAGGATTCCAAACATTCAGGCAAGTTATTGATATAGATTAAGATGAGTAATGGTCCAGAACTGAACCCTGTGGCACTCCACTAGTCACCTCAACCCATTTGGAAAAGGCTCCTCTGATAAGCATCCTTTGTTCCCTACGACTGAGGTAATCTATCCAACAAAGGAATTTCCCCTTTATTCCTTGGTGATTCAGCTTCATAATCAGCCTCCTATGTGTTACAGTGTCAAATGCCTTCTTGCAGTCCAGATACAGACAGTCCACCTAGCCATCCCTTTTGTCCAGAACTGAGCTCATTCTCTTGTAAAACTCTAAGAGGTTTGTTACACATAACCTACTTTCCCTATAACCATGCTGTTGCTCACTTAGAAAATTTTTTCTCCACAGAAAGTCATCCACTTGCTTTCTAATAATCTTTTCCAGAAACTTGCACACCAAACTTGTCAGTAAGACTGATCTGTAGTTGAGTGCCTATTACTGGTCTCCTTTCTTAAATATATAGGTATGACATGTGCCCTTTTCCATTCTCTTGTCACTTTGCCTCTCTCCAGTGATATATTGAACAGTGATTCAAGCATATCTGCACACCTTTTTGGCATATTTGATGAAATTTCATTAGGATCATGAGCCTTGTAGGGGTCAAGTTGATTTAATATTCTTTTAATGTCCTTTCTAGATAGCTCAATGATTTCAAAAACTTCATCCCCATTCCATCTCACTGGTGTTGGGGCTATAGTATCTTCTACTGTGAAAACACTTTTGAACTTACTCTTCAGTTCCTCACACATCCTTACATCCTCCTCTACATTATTTCCCTCTGAATCCCTTCACCTTATTAGCTGTTCCTTAACTGACAAATGGTTTCTGATAAATTTATGGAATAGTTTTGGATTATCAGTTGTCTTGTCCACAAAACTTTCTTCAAAGTTTCTTTGTTCCTCTTCTCTTATCTTGCTATACTTATTCTGTGTTCTCTTATACCTTGGCAATGCTAGCTGGCTAAAGTGCCATCTATATCTTTGTCACTGCATGTCTTGAAGTTCCTTTGCTTTATGAATCTTTCATTAAACCATTTCTTCTTCTTTCTTACAATTCTTTATGTATTTGAGGCTTGAGGTACCCATGCTTCAACATTATCACTGTAAATTTTACAGAACTTCTCAACACACTGCCCTGGTTCCTAGTAAGTAGATTCTATTTTCCAATCTACATTACCATACAAATTATTGAGGTTTGTGTAGTTTCCACAGTTATATCTCCTCTTTATCTTCTGTTTCACCCCTGCTCTTTTAATATCATCTTTTACCATATATTCAAACTTGAGCAATTACTTGATAACTTCTTCCAATTGGTGTATCATATATAATGTTCTCACTATCCATGCTAGTATGAGTAAAGATAAGTTGTAGTAATGATGGTGTATCATTCTTATCATTCTAGTCTGCTGTGTGACATGTTGGTGCAGGAAATATTTTTGTAAACACTAAAAACTCCATTACTCCCTAACATCAAGAGAATCCAAATTCCTCAAGTGTATCTTTCTATAACTGCAATCCCCATTATCAGCAGTTTATCATCTTTAAGAAGTGAGTGTTTCACTGCTTTATATACCAAACTGATTCTTCCTTCATTGTTATCACTGTGTATTTGTTTTGGTTCACTGGAATTCTTTGGAGGATTATATACTAATAAAACCACATTAAGTAGAAACATTAAGTAGAAGCAGTAGGTAGGAGCATTAGGTAGAAGTAGTCAGTAGGAACATTAGGTAGGATCCTCTGAAAACACTATGCTAGAGTTGCCCTTTGCCAGTGACCTGTTAAGGGTGAGGCACTCAAGGCTAAGAAGTGGCCCTGGAGTTCTCTAGTAATGGAGACTCTATAACCATGGCCATCCCCTTAAGGGAGTTCCATTTGGTAAAGGCATCAGAAATATAGACAGATAGACAGATAGATAGATAGATAGAACACCACAATGCTCTTCCCTACAGTTACTATTCCCATTATGAATGAGACATTCTCCACTATTTCTTGAAAATTCAGGCTTTGTTTTATTAAGAGGGCTAATCCTCCCTCTCCTTCACCTTCCCTTTCCTTTCTTGCTATCATTTAACCTATCTGGACAGAACAGGTGAGATCTTATCTCCTTGGTAAGTTTCCACAACTCCAACAATATGAGGTGCACTTTCCTATATAAAGTCTTTGAATTCCAGTACTTTACCACTGACTATTACCCCATCTTTGAAAACATTATCTGCAGTCTGACATCATTATCTCCTAACACTTCTGCCCTATCTTCAATTCTAACGGGACTGCTCCATCCTCTTGCCATGTGTGGTATCTTCAGTGTTTTGTCTTCTCATTGTACTCTTTTCTTGTCTCCCTCTCTCCCTTAGATCTAGCACAGTTACTGAATATCCCACTGAATTCCACCATGCCTTTAAGATTCTCAGCATTTCCAACTACTTCCTGGCTAGATAACTCCAAGTCAAAATAACCCCTTTTGTCTCAGATATAACATCCAATTCTCCTTTCTTCATCACAGAAGTCACTTCTGGCATTTTCATAGCCTCCACTACTATTCTAATTGGCATTTTATGCATTTCCCTTTTTCCTTACTTGGTGTATGATCATCTTCAAATCCAAAAATAATCAGTGATTTATGTCTATCAACCTCTTGTCTTACTAATCTTTCTAATTGTGATGTCATCCACTTTTCAGCTAGATCCCTCAGTGTGGAAGTGTCAACATCTGTCTCCAACCTCATCAATAATCTCCCTTTTAGCTAGCAAGCACTGGTCCTGTATTCACTGTACTTTTATAAAACTTCATCAACTAGCCCATATACTTCCTTGATTGCTTTATTTCTGACAGAGCATATTACTTTTTCAGCCTTTTTGCTCAATTTCCGGTGAATCTCTGTTTGTGTCTCCCCAGGTATATGTCCCTCTACTTCATGGTTAACACTCTGTTGATCTGCTTCCAAAGCTGCACCTTATCTCCCTACTCTCTACTTTCATCAGTCTCCAGTTGTATTGTATGGGTGTGAGTCTTGTGCCCTTGATACAAAAGAATGAAAGAGCATGGATAATGATAATATGTTGTGTAAAGAGAGTTGACCATGTAAGAAATGACAGCATAAGAGAGATATGTGGTAGTAAATGGAATATGATTGAGAGAGCTGACCAGTTATGCTGAAATTTTTTGGATACTTGGAGAGGATGAGTAAAGAGAAATTGACTAAGAAGAAATATATATCATGAATGAAGGGGTCAAAGGGGAGAGGGACAGTGAGAAATATATGGAAGGATTGGAGTGAAAGAGGCTTTGAGTTACTGGGGCCTGAGCTTTCAGGAGGGTTAGAGGCATGCTGATGACAAAGCAAATAGAAGCAGTGTGATATACAGGATCCAACATGCTGTCAACAGGCTGAACTTAAGCATATGAATTGATCAGGATATCATCCACTCTAAGGCCTTAATACATACCCTAGCACACCATCTGCTCCAAGACATTCTTATCTATTCTAAGACTTAGATACTTTCCCCAGTGATTTCCTCTATCTATCTATATCTCTAACAACTGTTCCCCTCGGGAACTCTCATCAACGGGATGGTCATGACAAAAGAATCTCCACTAATTCCTTTCCTCACATGCTTCCCTTGCATACACCATTCCACACATGCTTCACTTATCTCTCATTCTACAGTACTCTTCCAGTATTTCCCCAAGTCACAGATGATCTTCCTCTCACATAAACTCCTGTAATTGCAGTATCATATATTCTTTAAACTCCAAGTCTTGCATTCTTTCCACATGCCTAAACCAGCTCAAAGTATTATGTTTCATCCACCCTACCACTCCACAATTCATTCCTTTTGTTTTCCCTGCCATACCAAATCTCTAGTACACCCCCTTATTTCTTTCTTCATTCCATCTAGTCATACCTAATCCTCCTTTCCACAGCCTGGATTCTTGACCTCTGTGACTCAACCCATGTCCATATTCTGGGTGCACAAGTCAGGGTTATGAGGACTGTGCTGTCCCTTAGTCCTATCTTTACATCCATACTTACAACTTTATCCTTCATCATTCTGTTAAGGAACCTAGTAACTCTTCTACCCTGTACTGCTCTCTCCCTTATCTCTCCTTCCACATCAACAAACTTATCAAAGATAGCTCCCTAATATTACATTCTGTCATTTCTCTCAGTCTGTCTTCCCTTATTTATAACTCAGTTTAGTTCACTTTCTTTTCTCCCTCTCTAAGGCTTTGAAAATCTATAATTTCACTCTGTTTCCTTTCAAACATCAATTATTTACTTTTGTCTTATTTACTTTCAGTTGCCTATGTTTATACACATAAGACACACTTACAACCTTCTGAAACTCCACTCTCAGCAAACAACACAGTATCATCCACAAAAAAGGCTTGTTACTAGCAACTATACCTCACCACCACACTCCATCTCTGCACCCCTTTTCCCTAGTTTTTCTTTCATCTCTCTTATCACTCAGTCCATATAAATGTTAAAAAGCCACGGTGACATCACACACACAGTCCTGCCTCACACTCATATTTACACTGAAATTCACTTAACTCTCAATCCACTGTAACATACCCATTTGCTTCTCTATAGAAGGCATTCACACCATCCAACAGTTGTTTTCCTACTCCATACATTCTTAATACATCCCATAAAGCCTTCCACTCGACTCTGTCATATGTTTTTTCCAGATTCATAAAAGCTGCATATAGCTTCTTACCTTTTGCTTTTCCACAGTCATTCTCACTGCAAAAATTTGGTCCACACATCTCCTACCTTTCCTGAAATCCTCTTCCTTCTCACATATCCTGCATTCAGTCACTTACATCACTCTA
The DNA here is from genome assembly GCA_038088735.1 of Panulirus argus. Lineage (NCBI taxonomy): Eukaryota > Metazoa > Arthropoda > Malacostraca > Decapoda > Palinuridae > Panulirus > Panulirus argus. The sequence continues at coordinate 13,163 of JAYMFT010052812.1, forward strand.
TCGCCCAATGTTCAGGCACAGCCTTCTGCTTCCATGCTAAACTACATATCTTATGCATCACACTTTCTCCTCCATACTTCAACACTTCAGCTGAAATCTCATCCACTCCAGGTGCCTTTCTTACCTTTAACCTCATTATTGCCTTTTTTGCCTCATCGTCTGCCCAAAGACTTTACCATATATTCTAAGATATTAACATGTGCCCCAACACACAACATATTACCCAGAACATTAATACCTACCTCAACACATCAGCATCTGCCCCATCTACTCCAATACCTGCTATAGAATGTCACACATTAAAAATGCTTGCAGTGTCGTGACTCACTGTATCTTATATATTATTTAGATGATGCATATAATGCTTGTTCCAATTACAACTGTCCAAAGATAATTCTTAATCATAATATCTAGTCATGAATTTACCAAAATTTTCGCTTTTAAATCAGTATCAATTGCTGTCCTCATATTACGCTATGATATTCAGTAATATATATGATAGGTTAGTTTGATCCTACTGACTGGGTAACTCTTTCCCACAGGAATTCGACCAGTAGAAGGTGCAGGTACGCTACACTGAGTTTAGTGTCTGTGTTCTATGTATACTGTTACTTATTGTAACTAAAACTTACAGGTAATCATTTCTTTTTTGTAATTTCCTATTTGTACTGTATGGGGAGGGGGTTCTACACTCATGGGACTCCATCTCATAAACATTCTCCACTTTCATACAACCTCTTAAATGAATGTATGTTGTCTGCATTAACCATATCCTCAGTCAATCTGTTCCATTCATCCACCACTCTTATACTGCAAAAGTATTTCTTTACATCCTTATTTACAAGTTTTTTTATTTGATTTCATGTTATGTCTTCTGACTGCTCTATCCCAACATTTCTGAGAGCTGTCCATTGTCCACTTCATCAATCTTTTTTAAGAACTTTAAGGTTGTGGTCAGGTCAACACCTTTGTCTTCTTTCCTCCAAGGTGGGTAAATTCAAAGCCTCCAACCTTAACCTGTAGCTCTTTATCTATCTATCTCTCTATCTATATCTCTGATGCAAATTCCCTTTGGGAACACCCATCAAGATGGATGACCATGGCGAAAGAGTCTCCACTTATCCCCATCCTTACATGCCTCCCTTGTATACACTATTCCATGGATTCATCCCCTAATTCTTGTCACATCTTTTTTGTCCTCTTCTGAACCTTTTCTATGAGCCCTTTGTGCTTCTTTAGGTGTGATGCCAAAACCTAAGTACCTCATTCTAGTTTTAACCTCATGCAGGATATGAGTAGCTTGTTAGATATTTCTTAATCCGTCCATATACTTGAATATTATTCTGATATTTGCCAGCAGACAGTTTGTCTCCTTAACTATCTTCCTGTACAGGACTCTGGCATCAGGTTAGGAATGATGTCTACTCCCAAGTCATTCTCCCACACAGAATCGTAAAGATTACTTCCAGTTAGGTAATGATTATATTGAGGCAGTCTTTTGCACTGTCCCATCCACATTACTTTACACTTACAATGATTGAATTTCATGAGCTACTTATCAGACCAACTTTGGAGTCTGTTTAGGTCCCCTTTCAAGCTGATGCAGTCTTCCTCGCACTTCCCTTCCTTTATGACTTTTGAATCATTTGCAAACATATTCAGGTAGGAATCCATACGTTCAGGCAAGTCATTAGTATAGATCAAGAAGAATAATGGTCCCAAACTGAACACCCTGTGGCACTCTGCTAGTCACCTCAACCCGTTCGGGAAAGGCTCCTTTGACATGCATCCTTTGTTCCACCCTACTGAGGTGATTTTATATCCATCCTATGAGTTTCCCCAATATTCCTGCTTGGTGATCCATCAGTTTCAGATGCCAGCTGGCAGTCCACCCAGCCTTCCCTTTTGTCTAAGGCTGAGTGAGGAAAGGTTAAAAAAGAAGATATACAAGAAGTGGGAGACCAAATTGGAGGTGGAAGGATGGAGTGAAAGGGATTTTGAGCGGTCGGGGCCTGAACATGCA